>JAKXYG010001272.1:0-50000 GCA_025895645.1 Cardicola forsteri | reverse complement strand
TATTATTATTATTATTATTATTATTATTATTATTATTATTATTATTATTATTATTATTATTATTATTATTATAACTATTATTATTATTATTATTATTATGATTATGATTATTATTATTATTATTATTATTATTATTATTATTATTATTATTATTATTATTATTATTATTATTATTATTATTATTATTATTATGATTATGATTATAATTATAATTATTATGATTATTAGTATTATGATCATTATTATTATTCCTCTTCTCCTTCTTCTTATTATTAGTTTTAGTAGTAGGAAATGTATTTTACATTTAATGCAATTTTTATTGCTTAAATGGTATATTGGAAACATTTCCCAACAAGTAGAAATTTCGTCGAAAGATTTGTAGCTATGTCCTTCTAGCCTCAGTTATCTGTGCCATTGGAAAGCAACATTTAATGTTTTAAAACTGAAAATATTGACAAGTTGTCCAAGCTTGAATAAGGATGGCGTCCAAAATATAAACTTATAGATTGTTTAGTTCAAAGACCGACGCTGTGTACAATAAATTATTTCAAATTATTTATTGATTTTAAAAACCAATTTTTTTAATAAAGTTAATTTAAATTAAAAGAATAACAAAAAATAATGTACAAAAATTTAATATTTTTGCAAATTACAACGTAATTGAGGATTTAAAGTGTTATTTTAGAAAAAAGACAATTCTGCCAGACAGGGAAAACTTTTATTTGTTTTAAACTCAACTGTTTGGTATTGTTTGAATTTTTATCAATAAATTGTAATGCTGCTGGATATCATATTAAAGATATTAAAGTTTTGTATTAAAATCTATACTACTTACAAAAACAAGTAGCATAGCATGCAGATATAAAATAATTATGCTTACTTTACCAAACCTTCACCCGGCTTGCAAATAGTGCATGGTTTACAGATCATATCCTTTTCGTGCATATAATAGGAATGTTCGCATTCGCATATTGTATCTGACGTGGGAGTGCACACTTTGCGCGTTCGAGATAACGGATGTAACTGAAATAAAAAAAAGGAAATATTTTTATTTATATTATTTTCTTAAGCAGTTTCGTATCTCTATCTTTAACATTACAAATATTGTATTATAAATATTATTATTATAATTAATTTTTTTAATAATAATAAAATACTGTTACAATGGTGAAGTTAATAAAACAATAAATGCTTTAATTTAATCGAGAGTTAATTTAACCATTTCTATTTTTGTTTAAATTTATTGATTTTCTTCTTTTTTCTTTACAGCTTTTCTCTTTTTATGTAGGATTGTTGTTTATAAATCGTTTTTTTATTCAGTTTTGTATTAAACCAATCTGATGCATTATGCTTGTTTAATAGTTTCGACGTAAATCGTTTACAGCCAGATTCCATTCTTGTCACAAACCCTCTTCTTTTATCCAAGCTTGGGACTGCCTAGATAGATTATTAATCTTTAGTAAGCGCCGTTGTTTAAATGGATTAATAAAATACATGTATTATATACATGTATTATAAAAATTACTTTTCAAACATTGTAATTATTATTGTCGTTAAAAAACGATAAAATTATCGGTTTCTTAAATAAAATATTTCAATCGAATGTGGACATACATTGTAATAATTAATTGAATACGTTTTTAATTTTACTACATTAAATATTTTACAAAAAACATGGGCTTGCATATAATACCGGTGATAGGGATTGAACACATACCCAACCAGATTGGAATCGAGCTCTATACCGCTAGACCACTTCTGTACATAAAACAAGGGAACATTGTTGAGTTAAGCAAACTCGACTGAGGATTGTCGCAAGTTTTAACCAGTCAAAGTACAATGGCTAGTCTTTACCTTGGATTAGGGGATTTGTAATTACGCCGAACAAGATACAACGTAAGACTACAATATTGGATCAATACTGGAATAAACTAAACTTGCACTTCTTAGTGTCATACTGATTTATCGTTATTTTTTATTAATGTGTAAAACCAGTCATATTATTGCACTTTTCCGTATTTAAAGTAAAAACAAATGTAGACAATTATATATAAATATAAATTATTGAGTAACCAAAAATTAAATGCAATATTTTTTGATAAAAAGTTAAAAGTAGAGTCTAAATTGAGTAAGTAGCAAAAATTTCTACTGTTCAAAAAAACGCCCAATTCATTTTATTTTTACAAAAAAATTGGCAAATGTTTTACTAACCTGCTTAAATACTAAATTTCTAAAAGTTTATTTATTATTACCATTATTATTATTATTATTATTATTATTATTATTATTATTATTATTATTATTATTATTATTATTATTATTAATTGTATTACTTGGTTTTTTACTGTTTGAATGCTTTACAAATAAGCACACATTTAGTACAGCTAAACAGTGGGCCGCATTTAGTATCGGTAGTAAAAATCAAACTTATACTCGTTTTAACAACTCTGCAATATAATAATAATTGTAATAATAAATAGTAATAATAATAATGTAATTAAATTAATGTTTCCAACTATTGAAATGGGTAAAAATGTGTTGGATTTAAACAGTGGATTAATCTTACAATTTGCACCAAATAGTAACTGTTGCCTGATTTCGCTAATAATGATTGCAAGCATAAAACACCCTGTGTTTACATTCTTCATTTTTCAGTTTTCCAAATAATACTGGCAATAAACACATTTGGTAAAATATAATTTTGTCAAGCATTCAAACAACAAAAAATGGTTCAAACATAATTTAATTTTTTTGTCAGAAAAACACCCACTTCTTCGCATCGCCGACATTGCATGCATTTTTTAGTTGCACTACGACCTGTAGCAAATTCCAAACCTTCTTTGCACGGCCTGCATTGGGTATTTTCGACATTTGAACACAACCGCAACATTCCTTGTCCAATGTCACATTTTTTGCAACATTTGGGAGTGCCACGATAGGGCGATACAAATTCTTCGTCTTTGTTCGAACAAATTTCCTAAAAAAAGCGAATGCTTTATTTACTACTTGTACACCAACAATAAGTAGTATAAAAATAAACTTATAAAACATTAGGTTTGGTAAACAATCGAAAACTTGCTATTTAAAAGTAATAATTGTGGATTTTATTTTATTTTCAATTAAACAATTTAAATTTATTATTATTTTTTTGGTTTACACAAAAATTCAGGAGTGTTACAAAAAAATAAAGCAAGACCACAGGTTTTGAAACTGATAGACTACAGCTGAGTTCAAGGTTGCTCGCCATTTTACAATACTATTTATTCAAATTGGAATTAATAATAATAATAACAATAATAATAATAATAATAATAATAATAATAATAATAATAATAACAGTAATAATAATAATAACAGCAATAATAATAATAACAGTAATAATAATAATAATAATAATAATAATAGTAATAATAATAATAATAATAATGAGGAATGTGTTCTTCCTGTTTTTACACTTAACAAACATGTAGTTACATATTTTTAATAAAATTATTTTATTAATAATTACTTAATCAATAACTAAAAATGAACACAATATATATATATATATATATAATTTCCAAATTATGTTATTCAATTTTGTTTAGTTTGATTAAAAAAATTTTTTAACACTAAAAATATAAATAAAAGCTTAATAATTCGTTTTTATAAGTTTATTGTTACAATGTTTTACTAAGAACTTTGTCTTAACGGCCATTTACTACTATCAATAAAATGAACTAATCGAATACAAATTTAGCCTTGTGATCTATTCCGACTTTAATGACCAATTCCTATTTAATAATGCATGAATTTCGTTTAAAAAACAATTCAAAATTAGAAAAATCCGATGTTATAATCAACGCACACCAATTATACGCATTATATATATATATATATATATATATATATATATATATATCTTATCTATCTATTTACGACTAATAATTATGATAATTTCCAAATGTACATTACAACACAATCGTTTTTGTGGCGCATATTTTTAAAATTAGAAAAAAAACGAAACAAAAATTGTAACAAGCCGATGCACCTGTTTGGCTTGTGGCCCAGTTTTTCAACACACACACACACACATTTTCCGACAATTAAATGTTTACATTTTTTTGGTTGAAAAATTAAAGTCTTTGGTTTATCGAATGCAAACCAAATTTTTGTGGCTTGTTATTTGAATACAATAATAATAATAATAATAATAATAATAATAATAATAATAATAATAATAATAATAATAATAAGTGGATGTTTATTGGATAAAATATCTTTTTCATTAAAAGCAGGTTAATTATACGTCTCTCATATTTCCTTCCATCTTAGTGTTGTTTTTGAGTTTGAGCTAAAAAAAATGCTAAAAATAGCATTGCCAATTCGTCTTATTCTATTGTGGTCAGTAATAGTCATTTTTTATTATTTCTCTATTTGTATGGCATAGCAAACGATTAATTTCGCTAGCATAATACAGGTAACAAACGTAGAAGAATAAAGAAGTTTCTTGGCTGGTAGACGGCATCTTTGTAACGTCGTCACCATTGACGCAGGCCACCTAATTTTTTGTCAAGGTTATTTCTCTTAGCCGAACGGCTACATATGATATATGTATACCATAAAATACCCTTTATATATTCTGCGTGTTTGCTTGCACTTACCTGCCATAGTGGAAACCCAGTTATACCGATGTACACTCGGTTTCTCATGTTATTAGTCTAGATGCCTATGAGCACCTAAACCAGGATACATCATGTGGAGGACGAACAGTCAGAAATAGTAGAAAATTGCTCACCGAGATCCAAATTAAGCCCTGTACCGCTGGCAACTCTATTCTAAAGTTGACATTTTACTGAAAATACTAATTTAGTCATTTTTAAAGTTATATTATTTTTAAAAAAGGAAAAGAGTTTTTGACTATTGAATTGGCAGAGTTAGATAGGCTTTCGATTTTAGACTGGATAGCCATAAGTTAACAGTTGTCTAATAAAAATATTTTCGGTCAACGTTTCGAGATGTAAAAAAAGATAAAAATAAAAATGCTGTCGAACAAAATAGTTCAATTAAAATTGTAAAATTTCTAAATTTTTCCAAATAAAAATAATGTTTCGGGGTAGCATAGTGGTACCACTATGTACCACTACTGCTAAAAGATGTGTTTCCCGTCAAAACATTCAAAGTAGCAAAAATAAGTAAATGGAAAAAATAAATTTTTTTTTTAAATAAACACTAAAACAACTTTTTAAACTAAAATGGAATAAAAGCTGCATTTCCGTTTTTTTTTCTTTTAATAACCAACAAAATTAATGTCTTGGGTGTGTTGAAAACCCTCTTTTTAAAAACAATTACGCGGGTACGTTAAAAAAAGGACCAACATAATTTTTATACCATATTAATAAAAATATAAATTATTATACCAAATGTTTTAGCCATATATATATATATATATATTATTTATGGTTATATATATATATAATTTAGTGGAAAAATATTTTAACATTTATTTATGTTAACACTAAACATAAATTCATAAATATTTGGATAAAATAAACGTCATACAGAAAAATAATTTTAAATGCATTAAACGTTTTAATTTAAAAAAATATTTACAAAAAGTATATGAAGTAGAAAAATAATTTTAGCACAATGTGATACACTGGATTGAATTTTGTTTGAAAGCAGTTATTATTTTAATTTGAAAACAAACTACTTTATTATTATTATTATTATTATTATTATTATTAATATTACTACTTTAAATGTTTTACGGAAAACATTTTTCAGCAGTGGATATTTTAGCGAAGTCAAACGTGGGTCCGCACTTAGTGCCGCTGGTAGGAATCGAACCCAGTTTCGAGGTAAGCATTCTACCTCTAGACCACTTCGGTACAAATAATGAAAATGAGGGTAATTATAGTTTTATACTATTTTTTCTTAAAATGTTTGTTAAGTGTTTTTATTGTTTAAATATTTTGTTACAAACATGCATTAACACGTATCTTTTTTATTTCAGCTTTTCCTTGTTTTATAAAAGGTTGTTATTTTCTTAGTCAACTCTCCTTACTAAGTTTTGTTAACGGCACCATTTTGCGTTAGCCCCTTTTGTCTTGTTTTCAATCAACCTCGTTTTTTTAACCTTTTACTTCCATTTTCTTTGTACAATGTGACCGTACTACCTTAATTTTTTATTTTGCAAACTGCACTAATTTTTAACTTTTTCTTACCAACCAACCATTTCAAATATTGTTTAAAATTTTTATTTCTGTTTCAAGAATACATTATTTAACCTTTTTTTTAAATAATTTTACATTTTATAAAACTTGTTTTGCCTGCAATATTCAGCCTTAAATTATTTCGAACTAAATAATTTAAATTGTTTTAATTTTTAGTATATTTATAGAATTGATTAGTAAAAAAAATAATATTATTAAATTAAATAAAAAAATTATTTTAAAGATACGTGCCTAAAAAAAATGTTGTACCAAACAGTTGATTAGTCATTTATTATTTCTTTTTTAATAACAATTTAGTATTAAATATTTAAAAACATATTTCTTTCCAAATAATTATTTTTTAGTAATACTTAATGTTATATACACCAAGCTGACAGTCTAACGCCGGGTGTTTTTTCGAAATTTGATTCCGTCAAGTCCATCATCACACATTTTTACAATACCTAAAACAGGTCAAAGTTCATTTTTAAAGATTAATCATTACAAAGAAATTCAAATTATGTAGAAAGATGATGTAAGGCATTTGGAATAAACTTATCGATTGTCTACAGAGAGATAAACAATGAAACTGGGGTAAATTATAAAACCAACCTTGGGAAAAATAATTTTGAAAATTCCTATTAGTCAACCTTAATGAGTAGGTGCATTTTTCTATCGGTCCCAAAACGCATATAGGTAAAAATAAAGTATCGACAAGGTGAGAAGATAGAGCATTCAAAGATGATTTATGGTAAAAATTTTGCCGTTAATTTGCATCGCTCCTAAAGTTTGGACAATTAAAAGATATTTTACTTTAAAGTACAATCAAACTCTAAAATAAATTTGGACAAGCAATAACTTCAACAATAGAGAATTTATTAAAAGTTTTAAAGAAATTGTTAATCCCAAATTGAGCGGAAATGACTGAGGGCATTTAACTATTATTCAAAATAACGCCCCAGTAAATACATCAAGAGAGATTTGTAACATTTATTTCATGTATTGATGTATTTTAGTTTTTTTTAACAAGTTATGTGTTTTTGATTTAAGTTTTAATAAATGGTGGTATTATGCTTTATTACAAGAATGGATGTTGTTGTAAATTATGAATTAAAAATTATTTTTGCGAATAACGATGTATATTACTAAAATATTATCTTAGGTATGTATTAGTAAAAGTTAGATATGTCTAAGACATGTAACTAGAGCAGAATGCTACAGAATATTACACCGCCCCAATTTTTCCATGTCAATATTTGTTCTGTTTAATCTAAACAATTCTAAAAAAACTAAAAAAAATATTTTCTTTTCTACTGAGTTTATTTTCCTTTCCAATTAGTAAGTTATGACCGGTTTTATGCAATATTTTATTTTGTTCTAGTTATTACCCCTTTTATTACACAATACCCTTGTAAGTTTCCTGCAAATATGCCCAAAAAATACAGATTTTGTGAACAATTTTCCTCATTCCTCTCTACATTTTTTGTGAGTAATAAACTCATTTATTTAAACCTTTTTGGACAATTTTTGATTTTCTATTTTCTTCTATTTGGCTAATTTAAAAACGTCCCATCCCTATGCCGTTTTCTTCGATTTCTCAGTACCTACTGCTAGTAAGAACAATAACTAAAATTAAAATAGGGTTATTGCTATTAACTTTAAAAACAAAATTTTCAAATTATTTAATAGTTATTTGGGGGTTTAACATTTTGTTTATTTAAGTAAATTATTATTTAGTAAAAGTTACTTGGAAAAAAGCAAAACAAAAGACGGATGTATAATTTAATTTGTAAAAAATTAAAATGTAAACAATATTAAACATTTTATTATGGAGTTGTTTAAGGATAATATTAGAATTTTCAAATTCGCCATATAATTAATTTACTTAGTTTGAGCCAACCAAAAGTATTGTATAGCTGTTTTATCCTTGTTAGGAACAATCAGCAGTGCATACCTCTTAAAGAATGTTAATGATCATGATGATTTGAGTGGTGCTTATAAAGTTTCAATTTCTAGTGATGGTAATATTCCTAATTGTTTTCTTCCATGTGGTACATCCTAAAATAGGTGCCTATAAGTGTTTAGACTAATAACATTATGGGCCAAATGCACAGCGGTATAACTGGGCTTCTGCTACGCCGAGTAAATGCAAGTCTTGGCCCAAGTTACTTAAAAGGTATTTTAAGGTATATATATACACCAAATGTAGCCCTTGGGCTAAGAAAGACAACCTTGGCAAAAACAAACGGCCTCGTTATTGCTTGTAAACAGTAGCGCCGTCACAAAGATACCGTCTACTGGCCAAGAAACTTCGTTACTCTTCTATTTTTGTTATGTTTGTCAAACCATCGAAATTGATTGTTTGCTATGCCGTACAAATACAAAAATAATGATAGGTTAACTATGTAACAAACTACAATGAATACCTTCCAAGTCTTACACGGATTTATATTTTTTGTTTTTAAATCAAAACTGCACCTACTAATTCGTCTGGATTGTTAAAACAGACTGTGCAAATTTATCAGTGATTAAATAAAATTTTACAATTTTTAAAACCTATCTATTTGTGCAATCTTGGAATAAAATACTGCAAAAATGGAAAAAAAACGTGCTAAATGTAAATGAATTTTTTTATTTTTGTAATTTTATAATTCATTAAATTGGTTTATACTTTATTAAAAAGTTACTATTTATGTATATATATATATACTTAAAAAAATGTTCAACTAATGAGAGTGTAAACAAAACACTAAAAAAACGATTGCAATTATTTTATCAACATGGGGTATATGCACAATGTGTTTTGAAAAAAGGAAAAAAAAATTATACACAGTACATATATCACATAAACACAAGAAATATTATTATGGCTATAAAATTTTTATGTGTTTTCTATTTTTTTTTGGGGAGGGAGCGATGTGAAAGATGAAAGAAAAAATGTGCAAAAACGCGCTCCTTACGTGAACAGATTATTACTTTTATGCTTATACATTGCACGATCGCTTGTCTGTGCAAATATATGCAACTGTCTAAGTGTTTTGTTGTTTATTTTGTTTGAAAAACTTTATAATAAATAAAATTAGAAATGGGATAAATAAATATTATATATATATATATATATATATATATATATATATATATATATATTGTGTAGTGAATACAAACTTTTAAGGATCATAAATCAGAATTAAATTCTAATTTTTACCCATTAAATTATGAAAAATAAATAACAAACGCTTTGTAATTTTTGTTTATACTAGATTGTATGTAGATTTTAAATTTAATCATAAATAACAGTATATTTTCTATGTAATATGTACATGTAAATAACATCTTTCATGTACAATTATTATTATTATTATTATTATTATTATTATTATTATTATTATTAAGTATCTTGTTAAGCTGCCTGAATTTTTGTAATTTTAAAATGTTTGGTTATATAATGTCAATTGCAATTTTTTATTTTATTAAAAAAATGGAACAAACATAAATTTGTACATAGAACTTTTTTCTATTTGTTGTATAACTAAACATTGCATGCTGTTTCGATTCAGATAACTTAACAATAAATATAATCCTTAAAAAAGACTAAAACTTTATTAATTATTTTGCTACCATTTAATTTTTAAAATTTTTTATTATTTTAAATGTTTTACAAGAAACATCTTTTAACAGTGGACATTTTAGCGAAGCCGAAGGTGGGCCCCCATTTTAGTGGGCCGGTGGTGAGATTCGAACCCATGCCCACCGAGATCCAAATTCGAGCGCTGTACCGCTAGACCACCCCGGTAGTAACTGATTAGTTACCATAGCTAGTAGTAGTAAAAATAAAAAATGCAGAGGTTTAACATAGAATTGCAGCAAGCGACTGTTTGATTCTACGGTAGACACTAAATGCAGGTTCGTGTTTTGTTAATTTGACTAAATGCTTTGATTTTAAACAGTGTTTTCTTTTGGAAAAAATGTTCTGTAGTTGAGAAACAACTACGCTATACTAGACAGATAATGTATATATTTTGGAGTAGTCTAGCGGTACAGCGCTCGACTTAAATCTGGTGGACATCGGGGTTTGAATCCCATCACCGGCCCCCTAAATGCAGACCAGCATTTGGCTTCGCTAAAATGTCTATTGCTAAAAAATGTTTCTCGTCAAACATTCAAAGTAGTAAAAATAAATAAAAAAATAAAGAAATAAAATGTAGAGGTTATTGTTATTTTGGCTTCAATTTTCTAATTTCCGTCAATTTAAAATGTTTAATCAACTGCAATAAACGATAAAAATTAGTTATTTTAACGGTACAAATACTGAACAACTGGACAAATGATTTTGGTCGACTCAAATAAACTGTATTTATTTCTAATGTAGCACAAATTATAAGAACACACGCTCTAACCATCCTAACATAAATTTGTTTTTACTGTTTATAGGCAAACAAAGTACGCAAAGAATTAGAAAAGAAATAATTACTAAAATCAAGGTTTTGTGATTTATTGCAACTTTTTTTACAAATTATTGTAACGAAATCCACTGTAGCTCTTTTCAAGTTCGGTTGAGAGAGGAAAAGCGTTTAAATGCAAAATAAATAAACTGGCCTTTGTTAACTGGGTATTGCCACAGAAACATCAAAAAGACACCATTTTATTAAACTACGGCTAAAGATGTAAAAGAAGTATAATTCCGACAAGGGGGTTTGTCAAAACTCTCAGTAAATTTTCAATTTTCAATATACACCATTTTCGCATATAAACAATCTTGTTGCCCCCATATTCTTCAAAGCGAAAAAGGATTTTTCAAAATAATAAGCAATTATTGTAACGCATATTTGGATTTATTTAGTCCACTTACGATATCAATAAATCTGCAAACAAAATTTCATTTCTAATAAATATATAATCTGCCATCAACAATATTATTATCATCGCATTATTGTATTTTTTACAGCTGCCAATCTATGTCTAATATCCAATCGTCTGCGTAGCATAACAATTCTAATTAATATAAGACAAATTGCAGAAAGGAAATAGTCTCAACCAATTTTGCTATTGATCATTTGACTGGACACTAAAAACGAAATTAACCAAAATATCGTGTGATAATACATTTGGTTATTGACAAATACAAGGTTGTGAAAATTGATTTTTTATGCCATGTACCTTTCGCTTTGGGTAAACGTTTTTTTTTTGTAACACATTGAAAAACCTGCTCATATGTACAATTTCTAGTAATAACTTTTAGAGACTACAGTGTTATAAAAGATAATTATTTATATAGTATTATTGATTTTAACAACTCCGCCTAGTTTGGATTACAAATGATTCAATCTAGCCAGTCACAAGTCTGGATAAAGGAGGAGGGTTTGAGCGCAAGATTAGCAACCTGGCCTCTGTAAAAATTTGTACTGCTGCGGAAACAATGAAAGATGACGCCATTCCGGCAAACAGCAATGTATCTGGATAGCAAAGTTACCAGATGACAAGGTTGAGTGGAAGTCGAAAGAAAGCGCAATCTTCGATTTGCAGAATCTTTAATGCCAAAAGGGTTTTGTATAATATAATAATAATAATAATAATAATAATAATAATAATTGCTTTTGACACTTGTGTCTATTTATTTGTTGTAATGTTTAATTTAAAAGCAGCAAAATATAATTATATCAATAAAGTTTTACCAAACAAAAATTAAAAAAAAATGATTGAATAGTTGACTTGATGTATTGTGAACAGCTTTCTAAAGGAGTTTATTTCTAACAGCAAATATGTTATCAGAACCTAAAGTAAAGTCAATCAAACAAAACGTTACTATTGCGGTATCAATATTACCTATTCTATTGTAAGGAAATCTAGTAATCACACACACACACACACACACACACACAAATGCAAACATTATTAAAGTTAAAAAAAAACCGGTTAAATGTTTTATACAATAATTTAACCTGTTTTACAAATGAATATCTAATTAATATTTAAAATATAAGTTAATACATATCATATTTTATTGTTCATTCAAAAAATTTACCTAATTATAATCTAATACTCTTGCTTATATAAATATAGAATAATAAATCTTTAAACTAATTTATCAATAATTAATCATAAAAGACTTGTTATTTTTTGCACTTATTTTTCAAGGTTATTTTAAAAATTTAACAAATGCTGATTGGTTCAAAACTTTCTATATTTTAACATATGTTAAACATATGTAATAATTATTACTGCAGTAATATATCAGTAAAAATGAAAAGCGTGGAAAAATGTTACATGTATATTATATACATGCAATTTACCTTCAAAAGGAAACATTTATTAATGATTAGTTAATATTTATTCAAAATGAAATAAGTATATTGTCTAGAAAAACGTAATTTTAAGCGAAACTAATATAATTTGCAATATTAATAAGCGCTTGTCTATACATTGTTGTTTTGATTAGAATACCGACAGAAAGTGAATTCCCATTACTAGTTTGATTTTAGTTTAATTTGACATACTGTGCGGACCCTCAAATGGCTGCGCTACTGTAATTTGTCATGACTACACATATAACTTATTATTATTTGTCATTATCTCAAAATTCAATAATATACATTTGAAAATTGCATAAACATAGAAATTTATTTATATCTCTATATTTATTTTCTTTTTTTAGATGCAATAAATAATTATCATTAAAATCCAATAGTATAATTAATTTGTCTCTTGAACCAAATGCTTTCTTCTGAAAATATATTTAAACAACATTTGGAACGTAAAAGAAAATGTCATTATAGTTAATTTTAATGGGCTTTAAAATCAACCTACCTAGAATACATGTCACTGCTACTAATACTATTTTTCAATAAAAAATCTATTGTTGATAAAATTGATGATTTACGTTTACTAATAATTAATGCGAAAATACATGTCAACACAGTTGGTTTGTATTAATTCAAGAATCCTGGCTAAACAAATACATTGATGATAGCCTAATGTCACTTGATAATTACACAAATTGATTAATTTGTCTAATTTTTTACTTTGTACTTTTATTTTGTATTATTTTGCTTTCATTTGATGGCACTAATAATATGTGCTAAATGTACCTATTCAAAATTGAGTTTTTATTCAGTTTTAATTCAGCCGTTTTATTAAAAACACATGCTTTTATTTTTGGTTTTTTATTGTAATTTTATAAAACGGTTTTTTTCGTTGTTATTTTGTAGCAAAATTTCATTTTTTAAACAAGACTAACCAAACTGGGGAGGAGCTGCTACAGTAGAGTACTAGCCGATAGAATAATTTAAAGTTTTACTTCAAGCTTAACAACTTGTCAATATTTAAAGTTGGAAGCTACATTGCCCAAATATACAGCTTATAATAAAGCGTTCATTTATTTATTTAATTATTTTTTTTCACCGTTTTATTGTTTGGATATTTTACAAAAATGTATTTTTTTGGCTGATTCAAGCAAGGATTTACATTTAGCGTAGAATTGAAACGATCAATGTTTACTGGAAAACAAGTTTATCTCTTGGTGTTATTTGACCACACTGTTATTATTATTATTATTATTATTATTATTATTACTATTATTATTAATATTATTATTTTTATTATTGTTGTTATTATTATTATTATTATTATTGTTATTATTATTAATATCATTATTATTATTGTTATTATTATTAATATCATTATTATTATTATTGTTATTATTATTATTATTATTATTATTATTATTATTATTATTATTATTATTATTATTATTATTATTATTATTATTATTATTATTATTATTATTATTAATGTTTTGATTAATAATGATAATAATAATAATAATAATAATAGTTTTATTGTTTTTTTTGTTTACAAATAAAAGTATAACTGCATTATTAAATATAAATTAATCTTTATTTCCGCTTAACTTTATGCATAAAATAAATGTCAAGAAATAAAAATAAATTATCCCACATTTGATTTAATTTTTATTTACAGAATATGCAAACAGCGAAAAAGTAATATTTTAAACTCAACACCTTTGTAATTTTTATAATAGTTAATTAATTATTGATTTATGTCATTATTATTATTATTATTATTACATTAAGCTTAATATCTCACTGTATATCAATAAAAATAAATAACAACAAAATTAAAAAAAGTAGTAGTACTAATAATGAGAACAAAATGAAATAGAATATCAGTTGATAATAAATATAAATGTAGTTAATACGGTAAACATGTAATTCAAAAAATATATTCAAAATGACTATACTTTGAATAAATCTTTATAAGACACAGTTACATTATGCTGCAGGATGTCCAAATTAGTTCAAATAAATAGAATAATTTCTACTTTAATTTGTTAAAAGTTTAATTGTTTTTTGATTCTGGATTGGTTAATATTCTGAATAAGTATGATAGACGTGAGTACTTGAATTGATTAGCTTTGGCTTTTATGTGCAAGTAAGTTCCCCTAGTTTTTCCAGAAGCTTTAGATTTGCTTAGAGCTGTATGCAGTGGATGGTTGTTATTACCTTCAATTCTTAATGCTAATTGTATACAGGATTTAAAAAGTGCCGGGGTGGTCTAGTGGTACAGCGCTCAAATTCGGACCTCGGTGAGTATGGGTTTGAATCCCATTACCGGCACTAAAATGCGGGCCCACGTTTGGCTTCGCTAAAATGTCTACTGCTGAAAGATGTTTCTTGTAAAACATTAAAAGTAGCAAACATAAAATAGAAAATAATAATATTATTCAATTCATTTGATTCCTACAGATTTTGGTACCAAAAATATGCATCTTTTTGAAACAACATAATTTTGTTTTAATAAACCAGGAAAAATTACAAGTGAACAAAAACGATAGAGGCATATTTCACATAAATAAAATTAAACAATTCGTAAATTTTTTGCATAACATTTTATGGCTAATAAAAATAGCAATTTTGATGCCCCAGTGCAAAACTAAATTTATAAAATTTTTTCTTTGAACAATTGGACTAAAATTGATATTAAACGAACATTATATTTGTTTGGCATGGACTATAAAATAATTATTATACCTTGAACAGTAGCATTTTTATTTCAATGTGTGAAAGTTGTTTTAAAAAACAACGTCTTACGTTACACTACCACCTAATTGAGAATGCTATGTACTACAACAGGTCTGCCTTTGCCCAACGTAAAAACAGATAAAGTAATGTTCTTTACCTCTCATTGTATCTACCAGTTCACTTGCAGTTGCGGTAACAAATATATTGGTCGGACACTCGTCGCTTATCTGAACGGGCCAAAGAACACATTCCCAATTGGATTAAAAAAGAGTTCAACTCAACTGAACGTATGTGCACTTTGTCAATAGTACGTCACTTGGTTCAAGCAAAACACCGAGTTAACCTTAATGATTGTTTTAAAGTGTTGATAACTTCTCAAGCTGCTAATATGTTAAAAACACTTGAATCTGTTTACATTCACATACATTAAAACCCATTTTGTGAGCACAAAAACAATTTGTAACTTCACTAAATTTAGCGTAGACTTAACATATGCATGTTGCGTATGTGTATGTATGTGTAGTTATTAATGTTAAGTTAATTACATTATATAATTTTATGTATATATATACTGATTCTTTATATGTTTGTGACTGAAGAGAATATACAAAATGAATTCATCTTACAGTTTACCTCTTCTATTATTTTTGTTTAGAAAAAAAAGAACTTCAAATTTGTCCAATGTCATTACTTTTGTCGAAAAATTCAAAAAACATAACAGGAACTAGAACACAAATCATTTTTTGGAAAGTTGTTACATAACATTACTATTGTCAACATTGATAAAAATATTTCAAATAATAAATTATTTGTTTAATCCATTTTTTGTTAAAAATTAGATTTTGTCATAGTGCAAATAATAACTTGACTAAAAACACATCAAACCACCTGGTAAAAACAACAGGCAATTTTATTTATTTTGTAGTATATTGTAAAAAACTTTTTAAAAATGTTAAGAAAATCAATACATATTGTATTTTGTTTAAATATTTAACTTCAAATTTCGTGTTAATTGTGAATTATAAACATTGTATGTTATTTTTAAAAAAATTAATAATAATACATGTTTATAAAATTATAATTGTATTTAATGTGTAATATATTATTGTATATTGCATAAGAACTCCACCTAGTTTAAATCAGAAATGATTCAATCTAGCCAGTCCCAAGCCTGGATAAAGGAGAAGGGTTTGAGCGTAAGGTTAGCAACCTGGCCTCTGTAAAAAATTTATACTGGTACGGAAACGATACAAGAGGACGCCATGCCGGCAAACAACGGTAAAGAAGTGATCACACGTATCTGGATAACAGAGATACACAGATGACAGTGTTGAGTAAAAGCCGAAAGGAAGTTCAATCTTCGATTTGCAGAATCTTTAATGCCAACAAGACTTTGTTATTGTTATTGTTTTGCTGTAATTGTTGTCTTATTGCCCCATGCTTATTTTTAAAGTAAAAGGGTTTTTTATATTATATAATATAAATATATTGCATAATACAACTGAGTTCTTATAATTTATTTTTAACATTGTAAAATCAAATAAACAACATTTTTTGCAAAAACATTTAATTAAATAAAGCGTTTTCAACAAGATTTTTTAATTGTTCGTTTTGATTAGGTTATAAAGTTAGTTGGTATTATATTGTGCTGCAATACCGCTTCAAACACAGCGATTATTGAAGTTTGAATCCCTAATTTTGCAAGCTGGAAATTAAAATGTTTTCCTTTCCTTTTTACAGCTTTTTACAGCTTTTTTCCTTTATTAATATTTATGGTTGCTATTTAATCAACAATATCACTCTTTGCTAGCCTTTTTTCCCATACCAATGCCTCTATCCATTTTAACTATCGTTTTTCTGATTGACCTTCTTATCGATTACCAAAATCCCAAATTCGAAATGACTTACAATTCTTACATTCTTCCATCATTGGTATCGCGACAACGAAGATTGTGCTTGCTTCGTAACGGGTTTTGTAAACATTCCCAATGCAATCTCATTTTGGCTTGTTCAAACACCGATTGGAAGAAAATGGACACTTTTTGTGAAACAATTGTTATCCTATTTTAGCCAAAACTTTATTATGGAAACAATGGCTAAATCGCCGGACTTAAATGTTTCTACACGCTGCCAAAAATTGTGAACAGTGTAGGGAATGTTGTTAGAAGTTGGAACTAATAAAGAGGTGGCTTTACCAACAACACTTGTTGTTGCATTGTTAAAATTCATCTTGTTACGTAATTTTCTCTTGTTTCTTATTATTTAGTAACTTTTAGCTTTTTACTAATAGTATCATTCTGCTACAATGTTTATTGTAATTTTATAATGTAACATTTTTGTTTATTACAATACGATTTAAAACAATGTGCATATTTTGGAAACAAGCTAATTAATATCCAAACTTACAGTTTGTGATTCCAGCATATTTGTCGCTCCATTGTTGTTTGTTTGTAAATCTGAAGAATTATACTGACTGGTCACATTTGTTTGAGCTGTATTAATTCGTAGCGTTAAAACGTAAGAAAAATTCCACAAAATTATAAAATAATGTAAACAATTCATAGTTTTTTATATAAAAAAATTAAAATACTTGGACATAGATATTGGTTGAATCTAATTGAATAATTAATAATTTTAAATCCACTTAAGGTTTTTTGGAAAAAAATTGCATTCGACCACGTTTATATAAACTGTAAAAATAAATTCGTATTCTGATTGGTCAACATTTAAGATGTCAAAATGACCTACAAATTTTAGCCAATCAAATTTATTCCAATAAAACTACTTGCTCAATCATGAAAAAATTATGTTTCTTTTGATGTACCGAAATTGTGTTTAAGTTTTTAGAAAACTCTATGAAAAGTTATTATTATTAAAGTAATGATTAGATTTTTTTTAAATATGCAAATTGAACATTTATTAGTTGTTGTTATTGTGTTTTTTAAAAGTTAGACATTATTTTATGAATATATATATACTAGCTTAACCAGTCAGTATTTTTCGTTTAATTAACAAACGTTTGTGCATTTTATAAAAATGTCATTATTTTACATTTCTCGTATTAAATTTAAATCTTATTATGCTTTACTGAAACGTGGCAAAAGCGCTACACTCAAAATTAAATGGGTATAGTTTTGATTTGTATCACCGGCGTTCAATGAAATACCTCTTATCACCTCCTTAAATGTTTCCTTTTGCTAAAACGTGGCTATTTTCTGTAAAAACAACAACAAACAATCAAGTTGTAAAATCTAAATGTCAACCAAAATACTGTTGTTTATCAAGTTTGATAAATAATAACAATTATTTTTGGGAAAAACCGAATAAAACTTTATTAATATGTAGAATAAACACCTGGTGAAATTTGTGTAACAAGAATGATGATAAATTAAAAAAAGACCGTTAGTACGTCGTAATTATTTTTAATGCATTGATAAGTAGTAGAGAAAATAAATGAAAATAATTTACATACTTTTTATATATTTCTAAAATTATTACGATTAATTGTATCATTAATATTATTGTTTGTATATTTTGTTTTACTATATCAATTTTGATAGAAACTTTGATTGGTAACACTTTTGATTTTGTGTTGTTTCTATGAGTAACTGTTATTAAACGCTCCCCCGTATGTTCGTCTTCTTTCTATCTGCTTAAAGTGGGCGGATAAAATCTTCAAAGTTATAAACAAGCCAAATGCAATCAATAATAGATTTTTTGCTAACTTTCTAAAAATTATGATTGCGAGGCTATATATTGTAATTACGTCAATAAGGTACTATTTAACAATTATTTTTTCAAATTGTTTACACTTGTGTACTTGTTGCTTATTCTAATAATGTAAAATTTTTTTCTATGATTTTGACAATGTCAGTACACCTCCAATGTTGTCCTTTAAGTATACATTACAAAAGTTGACGTTTTTGCAGACGTTTTGGTTTTTTGGACTACCCTGGGTGATAATAACCGGTGGGGGGGATGTTTATCCCCGATGATGATGATGATAATAGTAATGACAATATTTACTGTATATTTGTTAAAGTATCTAAAATATAATTACTTCAACTGTTATTGAATCAAATGGTTTGATAATAAAATATTTTTTAGCATGTAGGCATTTTAGCAAAATCAGACGAAGACTCGCATTAAATGCAGATAATAGGGATTAAGTTCGAGTACAGTGCTAGAGCGCTACATTTACAAAAATTGACAAAAATGTCTAACTTTGGTTGGAAGTAAAATGTTTTAACCAAAGGGTTGGTAATAGTGTATCCTATAATCCACTTTCAATGCTTTAAGTAGATTTTAAATGTTTATATATACATTAACAGACAATAATAACTTTAATTGATTATTTTAAACATGTCAATTATTAGTACGTTTTTTCGTTAATTGTTTAATAAAGTGACAACATGTAATAAAATAAAATGATAAAAATAATTGATTAAATAGTTACAACAACAAACGTTGGTAACCCAGTTACATTTTTATTAGTTCCAGGTTCGTATATCATTCTGAATTCCTATAGCTAAAAGGTTATCAAATGTGAATTGAACTAGCGAAGATGAATAAAGTTTCGGAACTAGAAAATAGCTTCCTTGCAACAACGCCAGTATTCACAGGAATTAACGAGGCGATTTTTTTTAAGGTTAACGGCTTCACAAGCCTAAGGGGATACATATGAAAATGGATACCTTTAAATACCTTTTAAATATTATGAGTGTATTCTAGCACTCATTCACTAAACGGCAATCTAGTATAAACCCAATTGTACAGTTGTGCACTTAGTTACTGCTGTTATTAGTCAAGATGCCTGTTGACACCTACTCCAGGATAATAAATATAGTTTATTAGCATGATGACCGCTTCTTTGTGATGACGTCAGGGTTTACAGGAATTGACGAGGCGATTTATTTTAGGGTTGACAAATTGATAAGTCTACAGTAAATGGATACCTTGAGATACTTGTTAATTTTTTTGGGGGTTTACTAGCACCCATTTAGTAAACAGGAGTTCAATAAAAGTTCAGTTATATTACTGTATAGTCAGTCCCTGTCGTTATTAATCTAAATGCCACTGTGAACCTCGTCCAGGATGCACCACGCAGAGGAAAAATAGTCAAGAATATTTTTATTTATTTATTTTATGTTTATTACTTTGAATGTTTCAGAAGAAACATCTTTCAACAGTAGACATTTTAGCTAAGCCAAACGTGAGCCCGCATTTTTTACTGCCGGTGGTGGGATTCGAATCCCCATGTCCACCGAGGTCCAAATCGAGCTATTAAAATTTGAAACTTTTTAAGCACTACTCAAATACTTAAAATCATTAGCATTCCAATTATGTAATTAAATTTGTATTATATTTTACCACATACACTAAATGTAAGTTTTGTTATAATATCTAATTGACGAAAAACGTTTTCACTTAAAACAACCAAGAAATATAATTAAAATAATGTTATTAATATTGAAGTAATTTTAGTTAAAAAAATGCATTCGTTTCACGTATGAAGAACGTTTATTAAAAATTATTTTGGCTATTTTCATCTTGGGCAAAGAAAGACTTTTTGTGGTACATGGCATTCTTAATTGGGTCAATGGGTATGTTCTGTTAATTGTGTTTTTAAGCCTCATGTTTAGAAGAATTATAACATCGTCCCTTTAAAAAGGCAGTTTTATAAATATTGGATTGTTGTCAGTAGTTTTGTGTGACTCTAAATAGTAATTAATGAAGTCATTAGAATATCCATTATTGATTAGAGTTTGCTTTGTAGTGTCTAATTCTTTATTAATGATGCTACTTAAACATATGTTTTGTAAACGATTAAATAATGTTTTAATTAGCGTTTGTATTGTGTTGAATCGGTTGAAATTTTCGACCGGTCTAGATAGGCTTGTGGTAAACGTCATTTCTTTTTACCAATGTTACATCTAAAAAATACTGCATTGTTTTCTTTAAGCTCCCATCTAATTTTGTAAGTAGTTTTGTGTAATTTTGAATAATAATTAATAAAGTCATTAGAACATCCACTATTGCTTTGTGGTTTCTAATGCTTTATCAGTTGTTTTCTATAGAAAGAAAAAACTTGTACGTACAAGAAATAATAACATTTCTTTATATCCTTTCTCTTTTTTTACAGATTATCCTTCTTTTATAAAAAGTCGTTGTCTTTAATCAATTTTATCTATTTGATTCTGCATCAAATTAACTTGAAGTATTATGACTATTGAATAGGTTTAGCGTAGGTTTTTTTATTATTATCAAATACTCTTCCTGTTACAACGTCTCCTCTTCTATCCAACCAAGGAACTGGCTAAGTTGCTTCATTTCTGATTCACCCTATTGCAACGTAAATATTTTAAAAAATTAACAAAATTGTCTAAATTGTTCCTTAGTCCAATTGAAATAAAAACAGAAAAATAATAAAAATTAACAACTTTGATTGACCATTTGGATTAGTTGGGAACAAAACTGACCAAGTTGACTGAAAAAAATAATAAAAACAAGTTTATGTTGAAGTAATTCGACTTACAATAGAATAGATAGAAAATTGTATTTTGCCACTGAATGTCTGCTTTTGTTTGACTTTACAAGCATATTTCTAGTTAAGACATGAATTATGCGTTAATATGGCCTACATTAGTTAACATTGAACAAGCATGTCTATATTTGAACAATAAATATTAGACGTATTTCACAATGTACAGAAAAAATTAGTTATTTTTCAAAATTTTTATAAATATGGTAAGCATATAATGTAAATGTGCCGAACTGACACCTACAGTATGTAATTAATAATAACAATAATAAAAAAAATAATAATAATAATAATAAAAATAATACTACTATTGATAATAATAATACAATAATAATACAATAGTAACAATAATAATAGTAATAATAATAATATATAATTAATATTAATATTATTAATAATAATAATATAATAATAGTAATGGCAATAAAAATAATATTGTTATTAATAATAATAGCGATAATAACAATATTGAAAATAATAATAATATTACTACTACCAATAGTAATAACAATCATAATAATATTAATAATAATAATAATAATAATAATAATAATAACAATAATAATAATATTAATAATAATATTAATAGCAATAATAATAATAATAATAATAATAATACCAATAATAATATTGATAATAAACATAATATTAATATTAATAATAATAATAACAATTATAATAATATTAATAGCTATAATAAAAATAATAATAATAACAATATTAATATTAATAATAATAAGAGTAAAAATAATAATTATAAAAATAATATTGTTAATAATAATAATGTAAATTGAGTTATTGTTTCTTCAAACTTTTTGAATATTTACTTTGACATGAGGCTATAAAAACGCATCAGAGATCATTACCAATGAACATGGTTGTATCGGTAACTTGAAAAGGCTCCCTATAACGTTTTACAACGTCACCATGATTTATGAAGTTTGATGGCATCACATGGGATGCTTTTTTAACATTTAAGCATTTTTTGGCATCTGTATCTTTTTTCTCTCCCTCTATCGACACAACAAACATGTGTAAACAAAGATCCTAAACTGATTGTATTTGAAAACATGTGTCTGTGTTGGTCAATGGAATGGTATGCCTTTTGTATAATAACATGTCTAAATAATGCAATTATACTAAGTAATAAATTTATAGTTTATTTTAAATTGCTTTGTTAAAACCGGTTTTGTTATAATTTTATTTACAAGAAATTAATTTATAATAATAAATAGACTGCATTTAATAAACAAAAAACAATCTATTAGGCTTATAAAAGTTATTTTAATATGAAATTAAGTAACACAAAAGAATGTTTACAAAACGTACCTTGTTTAAAAAAAAACAGTACAGATTGAAAATAATCTTTGATATTTCTTTTGAAAAGTAGAAAAATTTTAATTAGAGTAATTCAAATAATAATAATAATAATAATAATAATAATAGTAATAATAATAATAATAATAATAATAATAATAATAATAATAATATTAAAATAATAAACATTTTCACTCTAAAGAATATGGGACAACAAATAATAATAATAATAATAATGATAATAATAATGATAATAATAATAATAATAATAAATTATTATTAATAATAATAATAATAATATTGAAATAATAAACATTTTCACTCTAAAGAATATGGGACAACAAATAATAATAATAATAATAATAATAATAATACTAATAATAATAATGATAATAATAATGATAATAATAATAATAATAATAATAAATTATTATTAATAATAATAATAATAATATTAAAATAATAAACATTTTTACTGGGAAGAATATGGGACAACAAATAATAATAATAATAATAATAATAAATAATAATAATGATAATAATAATGATAATAATAATAATAATAATAAATTATTAATAATAATAATAATAATATTAAAATAATAAACATTTTCACTCTAAAGAATATGGGACAACAAATAATAATAATAATAATAATAATAATAATAATAATAATAATAATGATAATAATAATAATAATAATAATAATAAATTATTAATAATAATAATAATAATAATAATAATAATAATGAAATGATAAACATTTTTTCTCTAAAGAATATGGGACAACAAAGTACTTTGTATTTTCGTTATTAAGAAATTTTGTATTGTACTGGTCTAGCAGTACTGCGCTCGACTTGGATTAAGTGGACATGCGTTCGAATTCTACTACTGGCCCACTAAATGCAAGCCCACGTTTGGCTTTGCTAAAATATTTACTGCTGAAAGATGCGTTTGCGGTAAAACATTTAAAGTAGTAAAAAAAACATGTGCCGCGGTGGTTCCAACGTGTGTAACCTTGGGTTTGAGTACATTCGCCGTCACCAAATTGTGACCCCCCGTTTGACTTTACTAAGTAGCTACTTGCAGATAAATGCCTTTTGCGTGAAACACGTAAATAATAATAACAAAACAAAAACGAATAAAAACGGCTAAAAATTGTAATTTTTTTGGTCCTTTACACAATCCTATTGACAAAATCATGTTTTCGTTTTTTACTGAAATTCTTTGTCAATATTATATTTTTGAAAATAGCCAGCTCGATAACTTGGCAGACGAAATCGTGGTGACGACGTCATTGTTTGCAAAGATTGACGAGGCCGCCTGTTATTTTGTCAGGGTTATTTCCTTTAGCTCAAGGGCTGCATGTAGTATACATATACTTTAAAATGCCACTTAGGTATCCTGAATGTATGGTTATACCCACATACTGTAGCATAAGTCCAGTTATACTGGTGTGCAGTCGGACCTTGTTGTTATTAGTCTAAGCATCTAGTTCAGAATGTATCACATGGAGGATAAACAGCCAAGAATATTACCATCATTGAAAATTAAAACTTTATAAGCATTAGTTGAATTCTCAGGATTATTAACATTTCTTAAAAAAAGGAATTTAAAAGTAACGCAATATAACAGTTTAAGACATTTAACACTTGTTGTTTATCTAAGACATATCTAGCATTAATTTATCCAGGCCCCTATATAATACTCTACTAATATTTGCAAAACATTAATTTCTAATCATAATTTGCAATAAAACATAATATCACCAATTTATTAAAACTTAAAAGCAAGGGCAATTAGTTTGTTAAAAAGTTTTTATTACCTAATATATATATATATATATATATATATATATATAACTCCGCCTAGTTTAGATCAGAAATAAACCAATCTAGACAGTCCCAAGCCTGGATAAAGGAGGAGGGTTTGAGCGCAAGATTAGCAACCTGGCCTCTGTAAAAAAATTATATTGCTACGGAAACAACACAAGAAGACGCCATTCCGGTAAACAACAACAAACAAATAATTGCACGTATCTGGATGACAGAGTTACACAGATGACAGTATTGAGTAAAAGCTGAAAGAAAGCAGAATTTTTAATTTGCAGAATCTTCAATGCCAACGAGACTTTATTGTAATTGTTGTCTTATTGACCCATGCTTATTTTTAAAGTAGAAGGGTTTTGTATAATATATATATATATATATATATATATATAATACAAGTTATAAACTGCATAATGTTAAAGCTTTAACAATTAAAATTTTTTAACTAGAAATAATTAAAGTTTGGATATTGCATAAAACCAGCGTTTTTATTTTAACAAAATTAAAAAAAATTGATACAAAAAAACGTTTTTTATTATTTAAAAACGGCAAAAACTACAATAATAAAATTTAAAAAATTATCAATTTTATTTTACTACTTAGAGTAAAGTATCTTTTCGTAAATTGTTCTTTTGGTCGTTATGTTTATAACATATTTTTTAAAAAGACAATTACGGATTTGATTAAAAAATAAAATTTATTTATTTATTTTTTATCGTTTTGTACATTTTATGTTTGCTAGTTTGAATGCTTTACGGAAAACGCATTTTTCAGCAGTGGACATTGTAGCGCAGTTGAACGCAGGCTCGCAGTTTTAAGCGACCGGCGGTGGGATTCAAACTCCAATACCCATCCAGGTCCAAGTCGAGCGCTGTACCGTTCGACCATTCCGACACAATATTTAAACACATTAACATTAAATTTATGCCGCATAAAGTAGATTTAAAACATTTTTATTGTTTACAAATATTTTAAAATTGAAACTGTGCTGTTTTTGTATTTGCATAACATTGAATAAATTTAATTTTGAATAATAAATAAAAGGTTAAACTTGAATAATTAATTAATTAATTAATTAATTGCAAAGTCATACTTTGAACGTTGTGTAAACAAGAATAAATTATTTTGCAATTATTTACACAAAACATGAAATGATTTGTTAAACAGATAAAATTTTAAAAAGGTATAAACATTATTGCATTAGTATAAATTAAAACAAATAAGTTTGTTTAAATTAATTTTACACACATAAATAGTTGACCTAATTTTTAAAATGTACAACTGTAATTCATTTAATTGTACAACTTTTAACAATAAATAGCATCAAAGTTGTGTGTTAAAATAAAAAGGGGGGATTTATTTTAAATTTGTTTACTTTTTAAAAAACGTGTTTTCGCAGCCGACACTTGAGTGAGCTTATATTGGGTGCCGGTAATGGGAACCAAACGCAGGTTCGAGTTGGATACTGGATAGATATAGATAAAAATAAAATTATTTTAAAAACTGCATTATTTGAAATAGAAAACGTGTTTTAAAATTTTTACTCTCTAATTATTGTTATTTTTTTTGTATAAGTTTTTAAATTAGATGTCTAACTTAGAGTTAACAACTTCAACTGCGGCATAAACTTACATTATGTTGGGGGAAATATTTGCACAAATACATATACTTAACAATAAGTAAGTACCACGTCGATTTTATTTGGTAAATTGATAAAACCTAACTATATAAGGCTAGAAATATTAGCAAACCTGATAAATTTATTCAGTTAAATATAAACGTTTATTGAGAAATGTGCTTAAAATAGATTATAATAATAAAGAACCTTTATTATAACTCTAAACGTCCATAAAATTGTAACGATGACAATTGACGAAGAAAATTGAAACTCAAAAATAATAAACAGTAGTTAACTTGTAATTTCTGAAACTCATATTCTTTGAATATTAACATTTTTGTTTAATGAAAACAGCTATATATACAACCGTTTCTACGCCCTTGAACACATCCGTTCCCACCGTCATCTTCAGCTTCCATTTTGGTTTGTGGTTCCATCCTTCGGGATGTAATATTTGACAATACATGATTTCCTTATCGTCTTGCATTTTTATTTATTACTGCATGTAATCGGGTACAAACGTAAATATTAAAGGAAGAGATCGACTAGCACGTGCTCACGCAACCCTCTACCTCGGGAAACGCCACTTGCTCTCAAACCGCCCCATCGTGCAAATTAGTAAAACAGGTTAGCAGCCCTTTTGTAGACTCAATTATTGCTGAATGTCCTCCTACTTTATTCAAGTTTAAAACTGGTAGATTCATTAATTTTTAATTTTTTTAGGCGAAGTAAATGCAATTATCTTATGAAGTGTTAAATTTGTGTTAAAAAATAATTATTAAAACCAAAAATAGTGCAAAACTAGTATATGTCAAGTACATTCAAGTAAACAACAATTCAATGTCACCGCAAGCAATACGTGTGGAGTTTCATTTATTTCGCGCTATTTGTTAAACATTGTTTTTTTAATAGCACAAAAACGGTTAATTAATAAAATTTTATAATAATAATAATAATAGTTATTATTATTATTACAAAATCCTTTTGCTTTAAAATAAGCATAAAGAAACGAGATACTCAAAGTCCTATAATTTAAAAAGAATATATAAGGCAACAAAATAATTTTACATGTTTGAATATTTTGACCAAATGTTTGTTTGATTGCTTATAAAATATTTATTTCAACTTGATCTTTCCGAATAATTCTTGGTCACAGTTTATGTGGTCCACCAACCTTTCTTTTACTATTATCAATTATTCATTCCAAAACGTTTTTTGCCAATCTTTTGAGCGGTAATTTTTTTCGTTTTATCAAAAATTTAACTATTTTTGGCTTATACTCAATCCTGACATCTGGTTCATGCTGTCACGTTTTTGCAGTTGTTTGCCGGAACGTTGTTTTTTTCATGTTTCTGTAGCAATATAAGTAATGTTTCTAACTTTAATCTTTAACCCTTCTCCTTTATACAAACGTAGGACTGGATAAATTAGTTCATTTCTGATCTTATCTAAGTAGAATTAATAAAACTTTACATTAATATTTTGTGTTTTGAAAAGAGTTACAAAAGATCGAAAAGTACAGCGCGTGACTCGAACTTAAGCAGGTATTGATTTAATCCTTACCACCTGTACTAAATACGGGTCTTCTTTCTAATTCACTAAAATAAAACAGACTAATACAAACAAATTGAATCATACATTATTTTACTGGGGAAAATAAAATAAATTTTTAGACATTATATTTTTACAATAATTTGGTGTGTATGTATGCATTTGACACATTGCTTGATTATTTCACACACAAAAAAACAATTTTTAACTTATGAACAATTTAGCCAAGTTTAACAAACATCTGCATTTGTATTAATGATAAAACTTAAATTAATGTCTACCTAAGTATAAATTTAACAAATTGGTTATTTTTACAAAATCAACAATAAATTAGGTTTGTGTATAATAATAATAATAATAATAGTCGTTTAACACTGAATGTAGGCTTTTGTTTGGTTTTGCTAATATATATATATATAAATTTGCCTAAGCCAATCGCAAGATTGTTTTGTAAAAATGTATAAAACCTTAAGTACAAGACTGAAATTGTTATTTCTATTAAAAAAAACCCAAATAAATTACAGTTAAATAAAGAACAGTAAAAGCGGGTTACATATTTTATCTTGATATAAAGTAGACAAGAGAAGAATGTGAAAATTCTTAAAAACGAATAGACACGGTTTAAAATGAAATAAAATAAAAACATTTATAAAATCATAAATAATTTGTATTTATTTAATTTTTTTTTCATAAACTAAAATACCTGCATATTTATCAAATATAATAATTTAATCGTATACCAAAAATAATGTACAAAAAAACGAAAACACAAAATCAAACTTTTGTGGAAAAAACTAACAATATATGTAAAATACATTATGTGAAAAACAAAATTTTATTAATACAATTTATTAATACAAAGCAGTAACTTTATTTTATTTTTTATTTAAAAAATATTAATTTAACTTTTTTTAAAATTCACACAACTATTAAAGTAAAAATTAACATTGTAAATATCATATTGCCCAGCCAACTAACCTTTACTTTTTTAATATTGATTTTACTTTGTTTACAGTTGCTAATTTATGTGGGTTTTCTATTTACTTTGCATTAAATGTTTCGGTTATTTAATAACGTAAAAAATTTTCAATTTTGAGACGAATAGCAGAAAATGCTACAAACAATATTTATTTTAAATTAAAAAAGTTTTAAAATAACATATTAAATTAAAGAATTATTTATTATTTTATTTTGTATAGTTTTTTAAATTATGAAAAATAAAAAAATATTTGAAATTAAAATACAAAATGTGCCAAAACGAAAAGAAATAATCTTTTTGCGCAAAATGCATATGGTTTTAATTATGCTGAAAAAAAGCAATTTTTCCGAAAAAAGATACAAGATTTTAAATTATATTTTAAAATATACCATGTTTATTTAATAAAATATAAAAAAATCAATTTCAATCAAGTTTTACACACACATAAACTTGAATCCACACTCTATTTGGTGTCAGGCCAGCGCCTTAATCACTGAACTACGGGTGGTTGAACTTTATCCTGTAAATTTGTTATTTATAGTGAATTTGATTAAATTTAATTGCCCAGCGTTTGCAAATTGATATTACATTACTACCGGTTTAGTAACTCCGCCTAGTTTGGAATAGAAATGATTCAATTTAGCCAGTCCCAAGCCTGGATAAAAAAGGAGGGTTTGAGCGCAAGGTTGGCAACCTGGCCTCTGTAAAAATTTATACTGTTGCGGAAACAATTAAAGATGACGTCATTCCGGCAAACAACAACGTTTCTGGATGGCAAAGTTACCAGATGACAAAGTTGAGTGAAAGCCGAAAGAAAGTGCAATCTTCTATTTGCAGAATATTTAACGTCAACAAAACTTTGTTATTGTTGTTGTTTTACTGTAGTTGTTGTCTTATTGCCCCATGCTTATTCTTAAGGCAAAAGGGTTTTGTAATAATAATAATAATAATACCGGTTTAGTAAATAAGTAATTTTTTCTTTATTATTGTTACTAATTTCAATGTTTTGCAAAAAGCATTTTTTATCAAGTAGAAATGTTGGCAAAACCAACAGGTTCAAGGTGAGTGCTGTAACGTCAAATTAGAAATAGGACATTACTTAGACGTATGCCAAACGCACAGAGTTTCCAAAGTTACATTTTATTCTTTTTCTTTTTTTACCAACATTCTTTTAAATTGTACACAAGAGTTTAAAGGTACAGTAATTCTATGTAGAAATAACAAAGTTAGTTAGTTAAAAAAATTCTAAAACTATTAATTTTTTTTAATAAAAACTAAAAACTGAGAAGACATGAGTTCGAGTCTCACCAATCGCATTCAATGTGCGAAAATTGTGTTTTGTTTTTTGTTACATATTTTTTATAAAACATTTAAGGGGTCAAAACTAGATATAAAAATTTTAATCCAATTTTAAATATTAACAACAATTTTTTATCAAATAAATCCAATATAGTATGATATTTATTCTGCGTTGTAAAACTAATTTATGTTTGCAAGAATCAGTCGTTATTTAAACAGCACGGTATACCAGGGAATAAATAAAGTTTACTTAGTGCAATTGTGTTTTTAACAAAAAAGTTATAAAGAAAAATAGTGAAAAGTTATTTTAAATTTTTTTATTTAAAATCCTTTTATTTTGAAGGGTATGGAGCACCAATACAGTTGCACAAAATTGTCCATTAAATTTTTTACTTTGAAGATGGAAATTTTATTCGGTATTTGCCAAACCTTATCAACAGAATTGCGCTGTTTTCAAATGTTTGCCAAAATTTAAACAAAATAGTGTCCTATTGTGTTGTTTCATTGGCAAAACCTTTTTACAAAAATTTGGTTGCTAATTTTGGCTTCAAATCGTTTTCCATTCCACCGATTCTAAGTTCGGTTTGGAATGGATAATATTATTAAAACTGAATAAAAGTGTTATTGTGTTACATTTTATACAAATGCTTTAAATGACTATCTAGAACACATTTTTATACAATAGAGACGGTAAAAGAAAAATTAATAATAAATTGCATAAAACACTGTTAAAAACTAGTTGGGTACAGTTAATAGAAAAGAATATTAAATAGGAATAAGCGAGAATTATAGTAAAAAAATGAATCTAAATAAAGCAAACAAACTGTTGCAATAATAATAATTTATTTTAAAACATTTTTCTAATTTGATAATTTTCTCAATATAATTTTATTCTATATTTAACGTTTAATTTTATTTGCTATTTAAGGTTGTACAGCCATATTCTACGTAGAAAAGAAAACTACCTTACGAGAAGAATAATGGCATTGGAAGTGGAAGGTAAAAGAAATTGTGGCAAACCAAAGTAAAAATGATTGGATTGTGTGGAAGCCGATATCAAGGAAAAGGGACTAACCAGAAATTAACGTTACGGACAGAACGAAATGGAGAATGCTGACCAGAAACAGCGACCGTCATAAAAGAGGGATAAACTGTAAAAAAAGAAAAAAGAAAAAGTAATGTTGGATTATTATTATAGTTGTAAAAACGATTACCCCATCTTCTTTCTCCAAAACACATGAAATTTAAAATAAAATAATAGAAAACGAATAGATTTCGTATATTCGCACCACAGTATATTCAATTCACAGTTTATCCTGATTTTAAAACATAAAATTTACTTTACGTTATTAGATTTATTACGTATAATAATAATAATAATAATAATAATTGTTATTTTCTCTATTCTTTTTCTACTTATTATCATAGGTAGCATAGAGCAGCGAAATTGTTCCATGTAATGAAAGTGTTTGTGAACCCTGTTTGTTTTTAATTCTACGTAACGTTTATTCCAATTAAATTTTTCCTTATTGTTTTTGGCCAAGTTTTCTATAATTATTTTTAGTTTGTTTTGACTAATTGTTTAGACGGAAAATGTATTATTCAATTATGCAATTTGCTCTGTCTAATTATAATGTCATGTTGTAAAAGTCAGTTCTTTTAATAATTTTATTTTTTTCAACGATGTTTCAAAGACAGAATTTGACATTTTTATAAATGTTGTTTTTATACTAACACGATAATTTTGGACAGTTTATTTAAAAAGCAATGCTGTAAACAAGCATTTGTAATAATAACATACAGGTTTTTAAAAAGAAAGGCATTGCATTCAACAAATATTCAGTCTTTATAGCCATTATTAGTTTATACAAAGATGGCATAATTACAGTCATTTCAACAATTCCCGCAAAAATTTATAAAGGTATAAAATTTGAATTGATTTATTTGTCCGATTGTTTTTTTGTAAAAATAAATATTAAGAATTAAAAATTATGTAAAGTGTTTAATAGATGTTTTACTTCTAAGTGAATACACTTAAAAATATTTATTTTAAAATGTTGAGTCAAGGTAAAAAGCATATTTTAAAAGCTACTTTTATTAAAATGGAATTACTAAATGCAATTTACGCTTATTTATAATAAATAATAAATAATTAATTTTTATGCTTAAAATCATTGTCAAAAAATACATTTTAATACCCTAAGTTTATGTTTCTACAACAAATTTTAACGTTGTTGTTACCTCATAATAAAAATTTTAATTTATATTAAAAAAATTAATTATGTAATTAATTTTTAAATATACAATTTCTAAAATATATTTGTTATTTTAAAAGGTAACCATAGAGATATACATTTTCTAATTCAAAATTCGATTTTACTTTGTAATCTAGTCTCAAAATGCTACTTTGGTTTTTATTTTAAAATATTGATTTGTTGTTAAATTTTAGGTTAAAAATTAATATTTGCATAAAAATTATAATTAAAGATGCAGTATATTTCGTTAAAACAATTTAAAAATTACACTAACGTTCTTAACAATATTTTGGGTATTTTCTTAAAAATATTAAAAACTTATTTTTTGTTAATTCAAAAAATATTGTATAACTTTAAAACAATAAATGCACTAGTTTTTAAATTTTAAAATATAATTAACACAAATTTAGAGTTATTTGGTAACTAAAAGCAGAAAAATAAAATGTTTTAACTTTTTAATCACAGAAAGTTTAGTTAATTTTTTATTACAAAACGAAAGCACCATAAGTATAATTTATAATAGCAAAATAAAACAATTATTTAATATTGATTAATTTTAATTGTAGACGATAAAACATTGACTTAAAATGATTAATAAATTGCAAATTAAAATATGTTAATGTGCATTAAATATTTTGTACAAAGTTACAATTTTACGGTTAAAAAAATATTTATGCAACAAATATTATATTGGTTTTAAAAAAGTACTAAAAAAACCTTATTTAAAAAATTACATTTTATTATTTTTTTATTATTTTTTTAACGTTTATTACTTTGAATGTTTTACGAGAAACATCTTTCAGTAGTAAACATTTTAATGAAGCCAAACGTGGGCCTGTATTTGCAAGTACCGGTGGAGGGATTTGAACCCATACCTACCGAAATCCAACTCATTCGTTGTACCGCTAGACCAGTGGTATTTTTATAGTAAAATATAACAATATTTTTAAAGCTAAAATGTAATTTACTTGTACCACGATCACAATAGTTTATAAAAAAATAATAATCTGTGTTATAATCTTACAATATTAATTTCAATTGTAAAAAAATTATTTTATTTTTATAAAAATCTTAATTTAAACACAATACGTGCTAAAATAAAAAAAATTATAATTTTGAAAATCGATATTTACTAGTTCTAATATTAATAATATTTATTTTACTTTTTGTATAATAAAGTTTAACATGTATAAGAATATTTAAATTAAAAAAATATTTGTCCAAATTAATTTTTTGTTAAAATTTAGCTTACATAAATCTATATCAACATTTGAACAAAGAGCATACCAAAACATCTAAGCAATTACATTTATTATTTTATATTTTATAGTATATTAAACATAAAAACAATTTCATAACCTTAAATATTAGATACGTTCTACATTTTTAAAAATATTTGACGTTATATTTGATGTTGATAATTTTACTCAATTTTACATTATGAGCGAGTTAACATTTAATGTAATTTTTTATTAGTTACAATATATATCTTGTATTTTAATTATTATATAATATTGTATATTTTATAATTACAGTAAACTTTATTTGCTATGTTATGTAATAGCAAAAGATGTTTTAGTTATATAATTATCTTTTCGAAGTAATTGTTGTAATGGCTGTAGTTAAGGCACGTATTCAAAATATTTAATTATTTTCAATTTTTATTACTGCTACTAAACGCATATTTTTGCTTGATTTTAAGTTAAATTTTTTTGTCTACAGCATCCAACTAATTAACTCCAAAAAACGTGTTCTACACATTATCAACAACAATTCATTCTTATCTCAATTGGTCATTTTAACCAACCCGAAACACTTTGATTTAAAAACTGCAAAAAACAAATATATTATTCAAAATATAGAACAAACTGAACACCACTTTAAAAATTGTGTGTCTATTGCTAAATTAGTCGGTCTTATTGAGAGGCGCCAATTCCTTTTCTAAATCGAAACACTTATAGTTATAATACAACTTTGACCATATGTATAAAATAATATTCTTGATTTATATAAACCAAATTTTTGATTACAGAATTTTTTTCGCAATAACAGTATAATAATAATAATAATAATAATAATAGCAATTTATTTAGATGTTTAATTATAAATAAATCAAGGCGCCGTTAGTGCCATAAAATGTAATATTTTGTACAATTTTTGGTAAGTGTTTTTGATAAAAAAGAAAGACGTATACAGACTTACAATTTGATGCAATAGAAGGTCTGTAGTGTGCAATTGCTATATATTCCTACTCTGAACGCTAGTTTGGAAAGTTGAAGTTCCCACACTCAATGAGTACGTAATTTCGTGTTTTTCTTTGGGTTGGGGGGGGGTAATTAAAAAATTGTTGTTTTTCTATTCCAATTGTGTAGTACAAATTTTATTGTACATGCATATTATATCAAAGGAAGTAGGCGGCATAATCAAAATAGGAACAAAAACCACAACAAAAAATGGTGTGGCGAAGAGAAAATAATTTAGTGCAAGTATAGAAATATAAGAAATATTTTTGAAATATAATAATTATACCTTTGCAAAATGTGGTAAAGGCAAAATAATACATGGCTACAAATGTACGTGTATTGTATTATTTTTTAAAAACTATTGTTTACCAAGCATAAATTTGATAAAAAGAACAGTCCACTTTTAATCGTGATTTATCAGAGTGTGGTAAAATGCATAAAACAAGTAACGGCTGGGTTATTTGTAGCAAAAAGCCATTTACTTTGATGTAAAAAAAACGTTTCCGAATTTTTTTATGCGTGCGTACATGTTTATTGTCAGGGCAATTATACACCTTTTCATATTTACTTACTGTTGAGAATATACATGTGTATTGGAAAAAATCCCCCATAAATTGTATAATGCTAATCATGCAGAATAGTATTGCAATAAAATGTGCAATAAAAAATGGACAATAAAAGAAACTATAAAACATTTTTTATTGCTACGTATAAAATAAGTACTAAATTGTATGCACATATATATATATATATATATATTCGTTCACGCTTGTAAACACTTTTCGTTCACGCTTGTAAACACTTTTTCTCTAAAACACATAAAGCAACAAGATTATTTCATATGATTGTATGTTAAAATTTTGGCGTTGAAGATCGTGCATATATATATATATATATATATATATATATATATATAATGTTGTTTGCTACTTTAAATGTTTTACGGGAAACATTTCCTAGCAATGGACATTTTGATGAAGCCGAACGTGGGCCCGCAATTTAGTGCCGGTGATGGGATTCGAACCCCGATGGCCACCCAGATCTAAATTGAGCGCTTGAACACATAGAATTAACATTATGACGGTTAGACTCAGCAGCAACACAATCTTGCGCAGCCAGTGTCGACAATGAACGCACGTTCCATGAGCCAACGTTAAGCGGACATTTTGGTTTTAATTGGCAAATCCTAGATTTAATAACCGGTGCATTATCGCGAGTAATATTCACAGAGCAGGCAGTAGCGTCGCGAGTCACATTCTGCTTTGTTTGAGCTCTGAGAATGGTGTTTTTTTGAATTTGGTCATCAGTTTCAGCCCTGTTGACCACGGCCTTTAATTGATTTTTGTGAGAGTTTCGACCGCGAATATATAGACCAGTTAGCCACGGCCAGCCATCCTGGTGAGAAGACGAGCAATTTTTAAACCACCTTTTCTAGACCCCTCTCCGAGTGGAGCAAGCAGTGCTGTCCCTAAATAGGGCTGCTTGGTGATAATACTCAGGGTGACACCGATAACCGTTGTCGCCTTCTTGTCAACGCGTTAACGACCTTAACACCTGAGTATCCGTTTGGTCCACGGTTGTTTATTTGGCATAGCCTTATTCACAGCTAACCTCTATTGCTAAAGGTCGTTCCACTATCCGCCACCTGTAGACGCGCTAAGTAGGGGTCGGTCTCCCCACTTAGTTTTATCCGGGGCGGAGTAAGAACCCTAAGCTCTCGACTCTTTTTAAACCTACGCACAATTGCGTATCACACAAATGCACTCTCCCATCACCCCTGGCAGGAACTGTTTCCGCGAGCGGACAAGAGACCACCATCTGAGCATTAGATAGGATAGGCACCCCGTAAATTAAGCGCTGTACCGCTAGACCACCCTAGTACACACACACACACATATATATATATATATATAGGTAATTATCTATATAAAGTGTAATATTTTTATTTCTATTGTTATTAAAATATTTTGTTGCATCAATTAGGAGTTAGGAAATTAACAGAAATTATTTATTGAAATAAGTGTACACAAGTATCAAAAAGTGTAATGTCCGTTTGTACAAATTTTTGTCAAGCTTCACTGAGTTGTTTGCATTCTTTCTTAAATAAAACAAAAACTAAAAGATGATAATTGTTTATATACCTTTATTAAAAATGAAACTTATGACATGTTGGTTTATTATATTACGCAATGATCTAGCGGTACAGTGCTCGAATTCGGACCTCAGTGGTCATAAGTTCGAATCCCAATACCGGCATTAAAATTTGGGCCTACGTTTGGCTTCGCTAAAACGTCCACTATTGCAAGATGTTTTTTGTAAAACATTCAAAGTAATAAACGTAAAATAAAATTCAACAAAGCAGTAATAATAATAATAATAATAATAATAATAATAATAATAATAGTAATAATAGCATAACTTTTTTTAATAACAAAAACTGAAATTTGTCAATGCAATGTTTAGTTTAAAATTATTTTATTTTATTTTAATTTTAATTTTATGTTTGCTACTTTAAATGTTTACCGAGAAACGCATTTTTCAGCACTAGACAATTAGCGAAGCCAAACGCGTGGGCTCGCATTTTAGTGCCGGCGATGGGATTCGAACCCCGATGTCCACCGAGGTCCGAATTCGAGCGCTGTACCGCTAGATTACCCCGGCAATGTGTCATTTTAAATCGCTTAGTTGTAAATATGACAATAGGCAATAGGTGTGTAATCATTTTTAATAACCTTTCTAAACATTACTTGCTTTTTGGTAAAATTCTTTTTATGTAGTTGATTACAACATCTGCTTTATAGTTTTTATTTGCTGATTTCTATTATTATTTTATTTTTTGCAATTTTATTTCTTTATTGTATGCTTTGAGCGCAAAAAATCGTCCAATGTAGCCGAGGGAAGGAAATTGGTGAAGTGTTGGACATAAAACTAAGTAGGCAAGGGGTTGAGTACCACCAGCGTCACTAAAAGCCGGTTCTTGTTGCTAGAAACGATTGCTTATAAAATATTGAAACAGCAAAAATTAAACCAAATAGGTATTGTTGATAGAAAGTATTACACAATGTAACATTTATGTAAAGCTGTAGAAAGTTGAAAAGTGTATAATTACTATAGTTGAATGGTTTAGCAAAGCTGCCTGTAATAATTAAACACACCTTTGATGTAACGATTGTAAAATGTTTTTTTAATGTTTATTACTTTGAATGTTTTACAAAAAACATTTTTTAGTAGTGGACATTTTAGCAAAGCCGACCGTGGGCCCGCATTTTAGTAGACCGGTGGTGGGATTTAAACCCCGATGCCCACCGAGGTCCAAATTTGAGCGCTGTACCGCTAGACCACCCCGGCACTAAAAAGAAAAAAAATTCATTTTTATAAAAATGCACAAATTACGCAAATTGAAAACATTTAATTGCTAATTAATGTCCTACTGGATAACGTTTCCATTTTACACAATATAAACGATTTAGTGTTAGACTCAAACTTGGGTAAGCGTAAGTTTAAGTGCCTTGGTCGGCACCTAATGCAGGTTCATGTATGGCTATATTTAAATGGCCACATAGAGAAAAAATGTTTCCTATAAAACATTCGAACGGTAACAATTATAATACATCATTATCATCATTATCATCATCGGGGATAAACATCCTCCACCGGTTATTATCACCTAGGGTAGTCCAAAAACCAAAACGTCTGCAAAAACGTCAACTTTTGTAGTGTGTACTTAAAGAACGACACTTGCGGTGTGCTAACATTAAATGTTAATTACATCCCGAGTTAAACCCCTCCAATGATCTCGGTTGGCTGCATAGGGTAAACAAACGGACGCCCATTTAAATAATCCATTTGGACGAGGGGGCTTAGCATAAATAAAGGGACTGAGTTTGCATGCTACAATGTCTGTCCAAATTTTCCGTTGGCCGCCTCACCTTCTTTTCCATCCGGGTAATGGACGGGCTTCCATAGCTATTCTGGCTGGATGAGTGGGCGATCTACGTAAAACATGGCCAATCCATTTTAATCGTCTTTCTTTAATTGTGCTAGAGATATATAGCCAATAAATGTTAAGTGACTTACAAATATCTGAGAATGGTCAAAATATTTTATTAGTTATTAAATGAGTGCGTTTAATAAAGGACAACGAGCGAAACCATATAGATCTTAAACAGCTTTGCTCAAAAAGAACTATTATAATACAATAAAATCAATTATTAAATTTACTTTTCATTTAACAAAATAAAATAAATTCCACAATTGTTTATTTTTTCAATATCAAAATATTGCAAATCATAACTTGTATGTATTTTGTATACATTTCTAGCCACACACATGTAACATTATATATATATATATATATATATATATATATATATATATATATATATATATATATATATATATATATATATATATATATATATATATATATAATTGCTTTCTTCTTTAGTTTTCTACTGTTTGAATATTTTAAGGGAAACGTGTTTTACCAAGTAGACAATTGATGGTCCAAAATGGGACTTGTCAATTAAATCCTATTTCTCGTCTTTTTCATTTTAACGTGAGAAATATTTTTTTTCAGAAAAGTAATTATGCTAAAATAATATGGACTATCAATACTTAAAACAAATTGTTTTTAAAGTTCTTTATAATTATAAATATTTAAGTGTTTTGGAATTTTTAGATAAATAGCATTCAAATGAGTGAATGGTACTAGTTACACCTATAAATTCTATACATACTAAATTAATAACATTAAACGATTACGCAACAATAATTTCAAAGAAAATTATTATTTCTTTAGCTAATTTTACAAGTGCTTACATAACCCAACACATGCTACTACAAACATTTTATTTTAAAAAATTGATTAGATTTAAAATTTTGTATGTATAAAAAAATTAACATTAATTATGGTGTAAAACGATCAAAGAAAATTTTTAAATACTTGACCCCCAATTTTTGTTTTATCGACTTGTCAAATTTTGAATTTTATCCTTTGACCTTTGCACACGTTTGAACACTTACGGCAGTTGATTACAATGAGTTTAAATAATGGAACCTTTTCCTTAACTGCTAAAAAATTACAAGCAAATAAATAAAATTTATAATTTTAATTTAACTATTGAATAAATTGCAGATTTATTTATGGTAAGTACAAGGATTGTATACAGAGTTTTAAAGGTTTATACACGTCCAAGAACAGCAAAAACAGGATTTTCACTACCAACTAGTAAACGAAATAATTTGTTTATAATCACCAAATTGAAAAAAAAAACAGAATAAAGCCAATTAAACAAATACAACTAATTTTTTATATTCACCTTTTCGAAATCGGATAAAATAAACCAATTTGCAGTTAAAGAAAAGGTTAAAAAAGTTCCGTTAACAGCACAACATAGAAAAAGACGTGTGGAATTTATAGAAATGCATAAAAACCGTTTAGTTTGTTTCTGGAAATTAATATTTTTTACTGACGAGTGTACAAACCATAGACAAGTGCAGTCCACGGTTATTTATGATCCCGATTTTTCTCAAAACTACAATTGCATTGTTAAAAAGATTGCGCATTTATCATGTCTTTATGAAAATTATAGAATTAAGTTCAAACAACTGTCAAAATGAAGCCGAACAAGTAACCACTTAAACAACTCAAAATTTATGACCATTTTTAAAGAATTTCTTGAGACTGATGTATGACAAAATGCTTCAGAACATCTAGTGATAGTTCAAGATAGTGCTCCAGTCCATAGGTCGAAAAAGGTAACGTGCTTTTTATTATAGTTTAAAATTTTACACATTTTTTATTGTTTGGACTAAAGATTCTTTAAATAGCAAAAAAAAGCTTTATTCAATTGCCTCCATACAGCCCGGACCTCAATGTAATTGAAAATTTTTTAATTACTTTAAATAAGAGGCGAATTGGATAGAAAATCAAGGCACGCTCAAAGAAAAAATTGATTTTATGTTAAAAAATAGAATCCGACAAGATTATATCAATAATTTGGTTGATTCCTATTCAAAGCGTTTAAAAGAAATTATAAAAAACCATGACTATTTTTTGAACTACTAAATTTGTAAAATTGGTAATATCCATTATCTGTATATATGTACATATTTTATAATATAATTTATTTTTAATCAGATAATGTAGAAGTGTTTTTATCTTGTCGAAATATGTAAATTCTTAGTTTTTAGTCTAAGTGAGAATTTGATAATGCTATTTGTAAAACAAATTATTTTTATTGTTTTAATTATTGGTATTGCTAAAGTAATGTTTAATGATTATTTTAGTAAAATGTTGATGTGCCTAATATGCTTAAGTGATGTGAGGAAAGTTAATTAAGTTCAATGTGTTAATATTGACAGGGCCCATTTTAGCCCAGTTTGGGATATACGTACATCTGAAAAATAATAAAAATAAAACTTTATTATTATTATTATAGAATTATAATGCAGTTAGTTTATAAGCAGTTGGTTAATTGAGTGTGCTTTAATAAGCAACAATGAATAAAGAAAGCACCACTTGACTTAGATCTAGGTAGACATGGGGGTTTGAATTCCACTATCAACACTAAATGCGGGCACACATTTGGCTTTGTGTAAATATCTACCGCTAAAAGATGCGTTTCCCTAAAGCATTCAAAGTAGTAAAAATAAATAAATAAATAAATAAATACTACTACTACTACTAATACTAATAATAATAATGGAAAGTAAAAATTAAGGTAACTTCAACTAGTTAAGTGAATATAAAATTGGATTTGTTGTGCGTATGTAAAAAAATTTAAAAAAACATTTATATTTTAGGAGTATGACTTATTGCATATGTAGCTGTTGGACTAGAAGATGTAACACTGACAAAATTTAGGTAGCTTTATCAAACGTTAGAAACAACGGCGCTTTCCTAAAAATGCCTTCTTTTAGATAAAAAGATTTGTTATTTTTCTACTTTTGTTACATTTACAAAATTGTTAAAGTCGATAATATAATAAACTGTATAAATATAGAAGTAATAAAAAGGTAACCACGTTACTAACTACAATAAATAAATAAATAAAAAATGTAGTGATATATATATATATATATATATATATATAATTTACACATTCTAATGTTTTAATTGAACTAATAAGTTACATTCAATGTTTTAAACATGTTTTTTTAATTTTAGAATCGTCAGATTGCTGTTATCAGATCTACTTAAATAATAAATCCACTTGGTTTTAAGTCAACCAGGAGCACTGTACAACTGTTTCACATCTTTATTTGAAATCGTCAACTGCGCATACCTTTTAAGTTTTACACACACACACTCTAACATGAATTTAAACCCACGCCGTATCTGGTGTCATGCCAGTGCCTTTAACTACTGATCTTTTGATTGTTCCTGTTTTGAAGGCCTTATAGAAGACATCTTCCAACAATGGACATTTTAGCAAACAAGGCCATACATTTGATATCGGTGGTAGGCGTATCCAAGTTTAAGTTGGAAAACATTTGTTTCTAAGACTTATCGTAACAAGCTATAATGTTACAAAACTAAAATATAACTTTTCTAAAGACCTTATTTATTAATGTTACTCAAAAAACGACATACTGACAGTTCTGACAAGTTGACTAAGCTTTACAAAGTCTTCATTTTTCACAATGACCGTACATCTAATTGCGCTTATCCGCACGTGTTGTGCTTTAAACTGAAACTAGCATTAATTAGGAAAAAGGACATATGGCTTCAAACAAAGCTTCGGTTTCTTTAAATGCATATGCATTATTTAAATATTTGGTTGAGTAAGAAAACACTAACAAAATGAAACTGTTTTTTTTTTAAATAAAACAATGGATTATAAGAAAACATTGCTAAATAATGCATTTGGAAATTATCGAAAAAATGGAAAATTGTGAATAGTTACTTAAAAAGCACCAATTTTTTATTTGGCTTGAAAAAAACAAACAAAATTGGTCTAAATTTGCTGTGTATGCGACGTTTACGTGGTTGAAAAAATAAACAATATAAAATAATACAAATAGATACTTTTTAATGCAAGAAACTAATAACAATAACAATAATAATAATAATAATAATAATAATAATTATTATTATTGTTGTAAGTATGCATAAATAACTATAAAATGAAAAACTGTTTCATTTTAGGAACAGTTAAATGTCTATTATAGATATGCATGCATCTCTGTATGCCTTTAGATAAACATTTTTTTCTAATGCACATACACACACACATACTGCTGTTTTACAAGTCTACTTAAATCAAATAAACTTTTCACCGACTATGTATTTTGTTTTTTTTACTAGTTTATTTTTCATTTGATTGTGTATTCAGCTACACAACAAACGAAAAACGCACTTTCAATACAACTACTACTACTAATAATATTAATAATAATGTTATTATTATTATTATTATTATTATTATTATTATTATTATTATTAATAATAATGTTTTTGATCTATGCCGCTATTATGCATATATAATAGAATATTAAAAACGTAATATAATTATTGTTATTAATATTCTAACTCGTCAACTTTGTTATTAGTATGGTTGTTAGTGTTTGCATATGCAGATAAGTTGTAGATAGAACATTTTAATGCATATTATGCATATTATTATTATTATTATTATTATTATTATTATTTTTATTAATATAATTATTATAATTGTCCGGTTTGTCATTTTTTTATTTAAATTTTAATGCAGTAAATTTCTTATTATTTAAAAAAATTTAATGAGATTTTATTGCACATTAAATTATTTTTTTTTAATGTAAAACCTAACTAGGAGTATTTATTTGAACGTATGGCAACACATATTATTGTTATTATTATTATTATTATTATTATTATTATTATTATTATTATTATTATTATTATTATTATTATTATTATTATTATTATTATTATTATTATTATTATTATTATTATTATTATTATTATTATTATTATTATTATTATTACTAGTGGTAGTAGAATAAGCATTATTATTATTACATTGAGCTTAAATACAGATACAATTAACACTTAAAAGTCAGAGAAATAGTAAACTTAATGTAATAATGAAAAATGAGGAAGTTCATCTTCTACTTTGTTGTTTGATTAAATGTAAATTTCAAACCCGAGAGTTAGGATAACAACTTGAATAAATACAAATATACAAATATTTAATATAAAAACACCAAGTATATGTTGATAGTCTAAAGTTGTCAATTACCAAACTGAAAAAAATAACACCGATATTATTGCCATGCACAAACACGTTACGGTGAGTAATAGCAATGATAAGTGCGGTTAAACAAAATGAAAAGGCTATCAACATTGAGAATTGTAGAAATATTGAAATCAATTTTACAAAATAAGATAAATATTTTTAAAAATATTTATTAATAATTAAAATAGAAATTAATGAATGAATTAATTAATTAATAATGACATTACAAGAACAATTCATGATACGATTTTAAGTTGATAATTGTACCCTTGGAATAGTAGTAAAACAACTCCTGTATAGGCAGTCTTAAATAACGGTGTGTTACTACATAAACATCAAGACGTCTTTATTTCATTAAACGACGTCGCAAAAACATGATTACGGTAACAAGATTAACTATAATTTTTTTTAATGTTTAATTTCGTAATTGTTTATATATTAACTTGTATAACAACACAGAATATGTAAATACTTTTCTAAAGTAAATAGTTGAAATAAATATTTGAATACATAACTCAATTTTGAGGAAAAAAACATTTTTATTACTCTACTAATATTATATTAATCGTAGTTATTATTATCATTATTATTATTACTATTGTTATAATTATTAATACTGAAAAACCCTTTTGCTTTAAAAATAAGCATGGGTAATAAGATAACAATTATAGCAAAAAACAATAACGAAGTTGAACATAAAACAACAAAATTTCTTCCAAGTATTCAAACATTTTGCCAAACATTTTATTTGATTCCATAAAGCATTAATTTTAATAAAATTTTTCTAAATAGTTCTTAGTGAAGTTTTCTGTAATCTACCCCAACCTTTCTTTTACCATCTTCAATTGTTTATTCCAAAACAGTTCTTGCTGATCTTTCGGACGGTAAACGTAGAATTTGACCAAGTAATTTTCATTGTCTAATTGTAATAATGTCATGGAGTGAACAAGAATGAGTTCTTCTCATGATCTCATTATTTGAAATGTGATCGTATCAGTTAATCTTTAAAATACTTCTAAAACACCGGCGATAAAAAATATCTATCATCTAATCAATCTTGTCTGTTCGTTTCTACGTTTTACTCTCATATATTGCTGTAGAAATGATTATTAATGCCTTCCAACAAAGACTTGTCTTTGGGCAGATAGAAAAACATAATCATATTGATTAGAGTTTATGAAAAACTGACATTACCTTTCTATGTCTGGTTTTAACATCAATTTTGGTTTTTCCGTCTTTACCCTATCATCTTGGTACATACAATTACTTGTTTGCCGTTGTTTGCCGAATTGGCGTTCTCTTGATTGTTTCCGTAGCAGTATTAATTTTTTACAGACACCAGCTTGTCAACCTTGTGCTCAAACTCTTCTCCTTTATCCAGTCTTGGGACTGGTGAGATTGAATCATTTCTAGTCCAAACTAGGCGGAGTTATTATTTCTATATTTGTACAGCTCATTAAATGATCGACCCCAATTGTTTGATAAATACAACACATGTAAAAGTATAATAACATATGGTATATGTATAATTTAAAATAACATTGAAGTACCTGAGTGTACACTTTCACTCATCGTCTATAACACAAGTCCAGTTATACTGACCAAATAATTTTGTAATAATAAAAAGTAGAGAAAATTAACGAGATATTGAGAAACATTGCTATAACTTTGCAAAGCGCTTTTTTCCAACGCTTTTCTTGGTTTTTTTGTTGTTACCAAAATATTTCGTTTTACAATAGTACAATTACTGGCTCAGACGTTTGAATTCATCCTTTTTTTACTGATACAATGAATAATATTAATTTTTTCACTAATTTTCTAACTACAAGTTGTAGTTAGTTTTAAATTAGATAAAAGGGTTTTTGTTTTAAGGTTACCATAGTTACAATACATGTGCTAACGATGCGAAATTTTATTTAGCAAATTTATTTGTCAATGTATATAAAATGGATAAATATATCAATACGTTTAAAAATGTACATTAGAAAATTGTAACTTAAATTTATTTCAAATATTTGTCTTTAATTTATATTTATACAATTAAAAATTATTAAAATTTTTTTCGCTCCAAAAGGCGTACATTAAATTTTCGGTTTTGAAAATTATGTATATCGAAGATTGAAAATTTTATTCATATTTTGCCGAATCCCGTCATTGGAATCATACTTCTTTCAGTTTTTTGCCATAGTTTAATGCAATGCGCTCAAACCCTATTCCTTTTTCAACCGGACTTAGGACTGGCTTTACCGTAGCAACCAAGCTAGTGTAAAAGACAATATTGCTAAGAAAACAACAAGAGGACACTATATTGTAAAATATGAATAAAAGTTTAATTTTCAATATACACAATTTTCAAAGCCAAAAATGTAATGTATAATCTTGTTGCTCTATATTTTTGGAAACGAAATAATTTTAAAAATGTGGTATTTAATGCATGTGCCAACAAAAACACTATTAAATTATTTGCATTAAACTTTAATAATTTTAAATATCAGGCTAAAAACTAGATTAAAATCGCGATAAACGTAAGTTTCAGTTTTGTTATCAACACTACAAGTTTTGCCAAACTTCTATAAACTGTCCACATGCTCAAAATGTCTTTTTTGTAACATATTTGTACAACAAACTAAAATATACAGTAAACATTAAAGAAATAGTAAGTGTTTTTTTGCTACTTTAAATGTTTGCACGAGAAACATCTTTTAGCAGTGGACAATTAGCAAAGCCAAACACGTGGGCCCGCATTTTAGTGCCGGCGATGGGATTTGAACCCCCATGTCCACCGAGGTCCGAATTTAAGCGCTGTACCGCAAGTGAATAGTGCCAAACGGATCAGATGTAACTACATTAATTTTGGTTGGCGATGTACAGTACAGTATATTAAACAATCGATTTCAATGACTTGATAAGCGTAACAAACGTGGACGAATAACAAATTTTGTTGGTCTGTAGACAGCATCATTGTGACAGCGCCACTGTTTAGAACAAATAACGAGGCCGTTTGATGCTTCGTTATTATTATACCTGGTGAAGTAAAATCCCAGTCATACCACTGTGCACTGGGTCTCTAAATGCTTAGATGCACCTTGTCCAAAATGTACCTCGGTGAGGCACTAGTCAGGAATAATATCCTAATTGGCAATTGATACTTTATAAGCATTACTCAAATTTTCAAAAAAATTAGCATCTCACAAACGTTTTTAATTTAGTACTTAATCCACCTTTGCCAGTTTGGTACTTTGTACGATGCAAATACGTTTGACTGTTTTCGTTGTCATTAAATATATTTAAACCCCTTTGATAAATGTCTACTAGGCGTAATATTTATATTTTGCAAACCAAACAATAATGAACATTTAAAAAATGTTTATATGTTAGTTTGTTTGTTGAACACGTGTTTGGGACTGGTGTAACAAAAGATAAAGTTGGCTAAGTAATAATTATTTAATTTATTTATAATACTTAATGTTTAAAAATAGCTTATTCAAATATTAACATAGTCGTTTTTTTTGTTATTTAATTAGATTATTATTATTATTATTATTTTGCAAACAATGTAAATCAGAATATTCATTTTCTAAAAAAACACTCTCAATTTTACACTATATTTTAATAAGGTATTTTTAAACAATTATTATTTATTTATTTATTTATGTTTACTACTTTAAATGTTAAACGGAAAAGATCTTTTAACAGTGGACATTTTAGCGAAGACAAAGGTATGTCCTCATTTAGTGCCGGCGGTGGGATTCGAACCCCAATGCCCACCAAGATCCAAATTTAAGCGTTGTACCGCTAGACCATCTTGGCAAATGTTATGCAATTTGTATTTTGATAACACAGACAAAAATTAGCATTGATTACTATACATAATACATGTACAGCGTCGGTTTTAATTTAAAAAATCACATGGTTTACTTTGTTTTAAATTTAATAGTTCTATTATTAAATTATTGTATAAGAAATTACTTTAACAATGGGAGATTTAATGCAGTCGAACATCTTATATACTTCTGGTGGGGAATATACACATATCTGGCACGAAGTTTGAGTCTAGAACTGTACCGCTAGACCACCCCGGCGTACATACATACATACCTATTGCCTAAAACATATGTGTTTCATAAATTGGTAAAAAAATTAAATAAATTTCATCTTTATGTATATACAGCCTTAATCAATAACAAATGCAATATAGATTTAAATTTTTATTTTTTTAAATTTAGAAACCGTCGTCAAAAATGCATATGTAGATTTATGATATATGTATATTATTTGCTGTAACAATTTTCTTTGTTTTAATGAACAGGGGGTCAACACGAATGTTTTATGTTGAAGAAGATTTTATCAAAATGCACTTTTAATTTTATGTAACATTTCTTTTTTAGAATAGTTTTTTATCAATTGTTTTTACAATTTGTCAATTTTACATTCCACTAATTTTTCATTGCAATAGTGTTTCTTTTTGCGTTGATTTTCATTAGTAAACGTTTAATTTTTATTCACCTATAACAATTTTATACAATAGATAAAATTATTACAATTTTTTTCTAAAACATCAATAATAAATCAATAATAAATCTACCGTAACTGGTCCCAAGTTTGGATAAGAAAAGAAGAGGGTTTAATCACGAAATTATCAAACTGGCCCCAATAAAATATATTGCTAAAAAAGCATAAAGAAGACCCAATTTTTTATTGAACTACAGCAAAGGCATGAAAAAAGCATAATTCTGATAACAAAGCTTAGCAAAATCAGGACACAATTTCAATTTTTTGTATGCAAAATCTTTAAAGTTAAAAATGCAATGAAACAATCTTGTTGTCCCCCTACTCATCAAAACGAGAAGGCTTTAGAACAAATAAATAATAAATCATTATTTGTTTATTTTTTAATATTACTCCTTAACTTAAAAAATAACAGCAATTAAATAAATAAATAATTATAACCGTATTAGTTTTTTTAATGTTTGCACGAGAAACATCTTTCAGCAGTGGACATTTTAGCGAAGCCGAATGTGGGCCCGCATTTTAGTACCGGCGATGGGATTCGAACCCATATCCATCAAGGTCCGAATTCGAGCGCTGTAACGCTAAAGAACTGTTATTACTTTTCCTGCTGCATTTCAATTAATCTTGCATTAAAAATGTATAACAAAGTTAATATGATGTTGTCTACCTATAAAAAATACCAAATTACTGTTTTTGTCAAAATCCAAACAATAGTCCGCAGTAAGTGTCAACATTGGAACTCAAACCCACATCCATTTAGCTTTGACTCAAGTAGTCTACTAACTCTGTCGTGTCAAAACGTGTACATTGTTTGATACAAAAATTAAGACTTTGTTTTAGTTAAATTGGCTGCCCTTTTTAAAAAAAATCCTTCTATAATTAAAGTCACTAGTAACCTGTCTTTACCCTTTTTTATTACCTGTAAAAACAGTTTCACCTGATTTAATAATTCAAGTTTGTAAACAGACAACATAGAAGGTGGATATACCTGTTAGATTCAAAATTCAATCAGATATACCTGTTCCATTATTGTGGCCTAGGGGCACAATGTTCGACTTAATCCTAACTAAACATGGTTTCGAACGTTTGGCTTTGTTAAAATGTCTACTGCTAAAAGATGCGTTTCTCGTCAAAGTAGCCAAAATAAACCAACAACAACAAAAATAATAGCATGTCTTTGTCCACTTGTTCAAAAATGTTTTTAAATAAACCAGTAAAATCAATTTCCAAATTACAATTGTTATTTGTTATATAACTCCGCCTAGTTTGGATAAGAAATGATTCAATCTAGCCAGTCCCAAACCTAGATAAAGAAGGAGGGTTTGAGCCTGCAACGTTAGCAACCTGGCCTGGTATACAAAATTTATACTGCTACGGAAACAATACAAGAGGACGCCATT
>JAKXYG010001255.1:1347500-1420633 GCA_025895645.1 Cardicola forsteri | reverse complement strand
CATACCAAAACACCTAAGCCAAGTGGTTACAAACACGAGCCATCTCATTTATTATTTAATATTTTGTAGTAAATTAAACATAAAACAATTTATTAATCCTAAAAATTAGATATGTTTTGCGTTTTTAAATATTTTAGAAGTCATATTTTATGATGGTAATTTTACTCAATTTTAGATTATGAATTAGTTAATGTTTTATGTAATTTTATTATTAGTTACAATATATATCTATAAAATTATACTTGTATTTTAATTATCACATAATATTGTACGTTTTACAATTAAAGTGACGTCCTTATTGTATGTTATGTGATTTCTACAAATAATAACTACGTTTTCAACACTAACTAGTTTAGGAGTTGTATATAGTAATGGTTATGTTAAAAAAGTTAATTAAGTAATCAATAAAACGATATTTACACAGTATTTAGAAAAAGTGTAATAATAAAAGTACTTTTTTTAGTTAATTAATTAGTATATTTAAAGTTTCAGTTGTTTAAAAAATTATATAAATGTTGAACACCATGTACGTAATCCGAATGCTCATTTTAAATATACGTAATATTTTTAATAGTACATGCAGAATTATGACACTAGTTTTCTGCTAGTAACAAAATATTAATCGGTAATTTTTGTTTAAAAATCAAAGTGATTTTTGAAAAATGTATTGAAGGTCAAAATTTGTTAAGCAAATGTGATTGGTTGGCAAATCTTACTCTTGTTTTTAATTTATTTTTGCTACTTTGAACGTTTTACGGGAAACATCTTTCAACAGTGGTCATTTTAGCAAAGCCGAACGTGGGCCCGCATTTGGTGGCGGTGATGGGATTCGAACCCATGCCCACCTATGTTCAAGTCGAGTGCTGTATCGGTAGGTCACTCTAGACTAATAATAGCGTGAATTGAGTGCACAGCGAGCAAGCACCCAATACACCTAGTATACGCGTACCATACGTAGTCGTTAGACTAAGGGAGACAATTTTGATAAAAAATCAGGCAGCCTCGTCAATTTTTGCAAACAGTGGCGATATTACAAGAATGTCATCTACAGCCAAAATACTTCGTTATTATTCTACGTTTGTTACGGTCAACACGTAAATCACCAAAAGTTAAAATATTTATTAATAAAAAACAGAAAGAATGTTTTGTAACAAGTAGATTGAACGACAATTATCTTATTGGCGCTCGGTACATTTGGCTAATGGAACAATAATTTTCAATCAACCATTTGGGTACAAAATCATTTACTTCCGGTAGTTAGAAAAAGCCCACCCTCGACAAGTAATGTGTTGGTTTGGTATTAACTATAATCAGCCTATCAAATGGATAGTTATATCCAGTACCGTAAATAGTGACATTTTTATTTCAGTTGTCAAGGGTATTTTTCATTATGAAATGCAGCAAACTTACACGGGGGTTACTACTATTTTTCAGGACAATGCCCCATGTCATACGTCCAAAAAAGTAACGTCGAATTAATCGAGGTTTACTTTCTTTGTTTTATATTTACATTTAGACAGTAAATAGGCCAAAATAAAAAAACTGTCCTTCATTCAATTACCACCTAACAGTCCGGATATAAATGTTATTGAAAAATGTTTTTAGTGTGCTAAAGCGTAACATTAATAAGCATACTGAAATTGAAGATTTGTGTGATTGTATTCAGTTTGTTGTTCAATATGGGATGAAACATGAATATATCAACAATCTCATGGACAGTTTTTCAAAACGCCTATTTCAAGTGGTTAAGAAGAAAGGCGATCACATTAATTATTAAGTATTTTGTGCTTTATTATACAATTTGGAGGTTATACATTTTGCAAAAACGTATTTTGCATACATTGAATTTTTAAATGTAAAATGTTTTTATTATTTTAAAAATATTAAATAATTTATTTTGAAAATAAAAATAATTTTTTAAACTACGATGACTTGGATTGATGATTGCCTACTGTAATTAACTTGAAAATGTTATATATGTATATATATATATATATATATATATATATATATATATATATATATTTGAATTATTTTAGCCTTCTAGTTATATTATAAATATTATTTTATTAATACAAGTAATGCCATTTTAAAATATTTTGTGTCTGTTAATTGCGAATGTACATTTACTGACGTATCTGGACTGATAATTATTTATATGTAGCTCATTTGCGAACATTTGGATTTGTCTTCATTCGATTCAATTCGTCAGTTTGCCAAAAGCGTTTTGTCGAAAGAATCAAAAATCGACATACTCATTAACAATGCAGGCATGGATATGTGTGACGGTAATCATTATTTGATGGTAGGCCCAGCAAATGAAAAGGTCGAACTGGAAATGGCTGTCAATTACTTGGGTCCGTTTTATTTGACCTTGTTACTTTTACCCGGATTACAAAATGCCGTCCAAAGTCGCATCGTCAATGTATCGTCTATGATGCACTATTATGCAAAACTCATGTAAATGACTTGAACAAGTCCGACCGTGGAACTGCCTATTCGCGCAGCAAACTGGCCAATGTGATGCACGCCATCGAATTGAGCAAACGGCTTAAACAATACGGAATTTGTGCTGTCAGTCTGCATCCGGGTTTTGTTATGACCGATATATTTCGAGTTAATTCCTTCATTAATGTAAGTTGACTGTGGTGGATTGGATTTGGGGAAATTGGCAGCTAGAAACAAACTTACTGGTTGGATGCCGGCGTGGTCTAGTGGTACAGCGCTCGATTTCGACCTGGGTGGGTTCGAATCCAACACTATATATATATATATATATATATATATATATATATGTAAACTGTTATAAAGTCTGATGTCATGTAATTTGTACTTTAAACCTTGCATTTCGTTTGTCAACTTTTTTTAATTTGTTGTTGGTGCTTCCATTATAAGTATTGTTATTGATTTTAAAGCATGTATAGTATGTTTATCGGTTTTTCAATCCTTTATAAAAGTACGGTTTTCAACGTTGCCAACAGGGTGATGGTTTTCGATCTCCAGCTGAATGATCCTGATGATTTGAGTAATGCTATAAAGTCTCAAACTCCAATGATGGTGATACTTCTGATTGTTATTCCTCCACGTGGTGCATCCTAGGGCTAGGTGCCTATAGACCTATAGGCATTCTAGACTAATAACAGTAGGAACCGAGTCTACAGCGGTAACACTGGTTTTCACTGGACTCTCGCTCAGTGAGTGGGTGTAAGCATACACCATAGATGCTAAAAAGTATTTTAAGGTATTTCAGTTTGTGGTTATACAAATTGAAATTTGACCTTGACAGAAACTTCAGGTTTCAGGTCCTTATATTTTTGTGTCATAGGGCCATTAGTTTCCTTTATCCAACTGGGGAAGGACCGAAGTTGACGAGATTGCGCCGAAAGGTAAATAAGATTATACAAGATTCTGCCCTTGTTGACCAATAATGACGAGTCTGACTCAAAGTTACCAAAAAGCATGGAATGTCTCCCTCTAATGTTTCTCGCACATCCAGTAACCGGCGGTCAACCCTTTTATTCCCCAAATGAGGATCGCCTTGTTAATTCATGTGAACACTGGTGCCATAGCAAGGAAGCGATTTCTAGCCAAGAAACTTCAAACTTTATCCCTAACACCAACAGCAAATGCGGACTTCCGTTCGACTTAGCTAATGTTCACTGCTAAGATATTATTTTCGTAAAACGTTTAAAGGAATAATAATTAAAAAATAAAGAATATATAAATACATTAAAAATTTGATATGTTTGTGACCGATTGAATATGCGAAATGAATTCATCTCATCGTCTAATATTTTTATTTGGAATTACAATAGGAAATCCAATACTTTAAATTTATTATCCAAAGGCAATTTGTTAAATAAAAATAATAGAAGACGTAAACTGCGAGATGAATTCATTTCGTATATTCTCTTCAGTCACAAACATATAAAGAATCAGTATATATATATATAAAATTATATGATGTAATTAACCTGGACGGGTCAATATCTTCACTTCAAAATTTTTAAACCAATTCAACAAAAACGTGCACTAGTTAAAACATTATTTATTCGTGTACATAGAATTTGTTCAAGTGACACTATTGATAAATAATTAGAAGCCACGAAACAAACTCTAATCACTAATGGATATTCTGAAGATTTTGTCAATTTCTATTCAAAGTCACTTACAACTAAAGAAAAAGTTGTTAACGAAAACAAGTTGTGTTTTATAAAACTACCGTTTAAAGGAGATGACGTCATGAACCTCCTAAAAATTAGGCTCAAAAGTGCGATTAAAAGGACATATTCGTTGACCCAATTGAGAATGTTATATACCACAACAGGTCTAGACCTTACCCAACGTAAAAACAGCTAAAGCAATGTTCTCCACCTCCCACTGTATCTACCAGTTCACTTGCAGTTGCGGTGACAAATATATTGGTCGGACAACTCGTCGCTTATCTAAACGGGCCAAAGAACACATTCCCAAGTGGGATCGATAAAGAGTCTAATTCAAATGAACGTTGGTGCACTTCGTTAATATTACGTCACTTGGTTTTTGAAACAAAACATCGAGTGAACTTTAATGATTGCTTTAAAGTGTTGATAACTCCTCAAACTGCTAATATGTTAAAAACACATGAATCTGTTTACATCCACACATTAAAACCCCATTTTGTGTGCACAAAAACAATTTGTAACTTTATTAAATTTAGCGTGGACTTAACATATGCATGTTGCATGTGTGTATGTATGTATAGTTATAAATGTTAAGATAATTACATCATATAATTTTATATATATATATATATATACTGATTCTTTATGTTTGTGACTGAAGAGAATATACGAAATGAATTCATCTCGCACTTTACGTCTTCTATTATTTTTGTTTGGAATTATAAAGGGAACCCAATGCTTTAAATAATATTTTGTAAATATTTGAACTTCACATTTGTTTTTAGAAATAATTTACAACTTTGTCAGTGGCAACAAGGAGTTGTGTGAGTTAATTGGTAGATTAATCAATTACTTGTTTTTCCTTTTTGTCTGATTCTATCTAACTGTACTTTAAATTGTTATCATTGATGATCTTACATATCGAAGAATGAGCTTACGTTTTGCTTTCAAGGTCAATCCTATCATGCAATGCATTCGTTTTTAGAAATTCTAGTTTATACAAATTTTATGTATAAAATTTTTAAATTATTTAATATACTACTATTTTTTAGATTTTTGTTCGCTATGTGATGCGTTATTTTATCAAGAATTCGTGGGAAGGTTCGCAAACGACTCTTTATTGTGCGTTGTCTCCCAAATTGGTTCCAGGTGGATATTATAGCGAATGTGCGCTGACCAGTGTCAATCCACAAGCTCTCAATGCTACAGTCAGATCACGTTTGTGGGATATTTCCATGAAATTAGTCAATTGTTCCGATATAAAATATTAAACGAATTTTTCTTCATTTATCGCAATTATTTATTTTTCAATATCTTACTCGAAGTTGACTATAAAGCAATTTTTTTGTTTCAGATGGGCTGTTTTGAAACAAGGTTACTATTGATTTGAGTTTTTATTTTGTGGAAGTTTTAAGCATGCTATTTCATTGATTTTTCCTTACAGTATAATATAATTGAATAAACATACATTTATTAATTGATTTGTTGTTTACTTTGTAAAGGAAGTTCTTTTATTTTTACAAAGGAAATGGTTATTAAGTATGCAAAGGTTGAACTTTGTCAGTTTGTGAAATAAATAAAGTTTTAATCCTATTTTTGATTTTATTAGAAAACAGTTTTGTTATACTTGGGTCCTAAATAGATGATAAAACCTACCGAGGAAAAAGGTTGCGAAAGAAGGAGCCAATAAGGGTCAGATACCCTTTTGTGTGAGTGTGTGATTACTCCGCAGTTGGGGATGGAAAAGTTTGTACGTTGACACAATACAAATCGTGCTATGTAAATATTTATTTTTCCACCTTATATACATTTTCAAGGCCAAAAAATCCTTTTTTGATTAAAGTATGCACCAACGTGACTCACTCACTCACGGAGGTTGACCAATAGGATTTTAAAAATTTTTTTCCTTTGGTTGGTTTTATTTTTTACCGATTAAAGCTACAGTGATCACCTTATAATGCCCAAACTTTGACTTACTATTTCCGTTACTAAAATTGAACCAATGAGAATGAAGTAGTCTAGAGTGCAAGTGGAATGAGATTGTTTTAAAATGTGTGGGCAAATGCTTTACGCCACCTAAAGTGACAAAATATAAATAATTCCTCTTGGTCAATCTTATTGATTGTAAGTGTGGGGAACGTTTGGTGCATTTGTTTGGTGTCAGGGTATTGAAAATTTGTAAGTACACTGCATTTTACAATGAAAATTTAAGTGTTTGTTATGCAAGTTGGGAGCACGTTGAGGTTGCTATACGCATTCTGGAAAAGAGTACAAATAGCTGTTTTTTATCAAGTCAGATGATGCGATGAATGAGATTTTGGGCTATGAAATATGGATAAGTGTGACTACTGATGATGAGAAAAGCAGCTGAAAATATAAAATATAGTTTTCTGATGGTTTCTTAATTAAAACTTAATAAAAAATAAAGCATTATTGTTAATAAATGAAAAGTTACAATTTTCAATGTATTCATTCTTAATTATAACGTAACATTGCAGTTAATAATATGGTATAGACTCCTTTTAAACTGACAATGTTTCAGGTTTGTACACGAGTTAAATAGGAGAAAACTCCTTTTAGTACTCTGTTCAATGGAATGATTGTCGAAAATTTATCTGCATTTATTAAAAAAGAAACGGTATATATATATACACAGTAAATAAACAGACAGATGTCAAAATCAATATAAAATATTTAATTCGCTTTTATATCGCTGTTTATTTATATTAGGCACATCTAGGTTGTACGACAACATTTTGTAAGTATTATCTTAGCAGTATAAGTAAAATACCAATATCATTATAAAATTCTAATTTAGGTCAAAAACAAGAAAATTAAAAAACCATCAAGTTAGCTACTTAAAAATAATTTATATTATAAAATATGCATATATATCTATGCTTATAAGTAAGTGAGAGAAAACTTTGCAAGTTACATTGTTTTGTGTTACAATTGTAGTTAGTGCATTGGATTGGAATGCAATTCAATGAAATCAATTGAAAGATTAGCTTATACTTTACACACATTAAGTCAAACAACACCTCCATAACGCAGTCAGTTAATCTGATGTAAGGCTACAATCAATAAGTGTAGGGATAATGTGAAAAATGTTATATTATTGTTGTATATTATATAAGTATATGTTCAATTCGCTTCAATATTCAACCTATCATTATTTGGTTATACTTAACATTTAGATTGATAATTATTTGTAAAAGCATAATTACCTAAATACTTTATGTGAATTTTTTTCAATTTACAGAACGTGAAAGTTGTATACTGCCCTAGAATGGCTAAATTCATATAGTAAAAGTGGAAATAAAAAAATTAAATATATGAGTAGTATTATATGAGAAATATATACATTTGAATCACTAGTTATCTGTATTAATTGTTTCAAACCATAAAAAATTATTTTAACTCAGTGCTACGTGAATAAAACTTCCTTGTTGTGTAAATTGAAAAAAGAATTTACTAAATATTTGGGTAATCATGCTTTAAAAATTAATTGTAAATTTAAGTTTTAAGTCTACTTGAAAAAGTTGGTTTTACATGACTAATAAGACTAGTTGACCCAAATATAATTTTTACAAACAAATTATATTTATATTTTTTCTTAAAAGAGAATAGCCGTTGATATTGAATTAATGTTAAAATAATTTTTGATGCATTCAGTTTTGACAGGCGGTTTAATTCACCTATGTAAACAATGAGAGATTATTTATAATAATTAAGTACAATTTCTGCATAGTGCAACTGTACTATTTTGACGTAAAACTTTTAGTACGTAGATAGTACAATTATATGCTGCTAAAACTCTTCGTTGTCATTACACTCATATTCTCTTTATTCATTATTAAACCATTATAGAAATAATTGCCAAATATTATAATCCATACAGCAGCTTCATATTTTTAATACTTTTGTACTTAAAGATAAATTGGAAATCACTCTTTCGCCAAAACATAGTTACCAAAAGACATTTTCTTGTTACACAAGGTTAAAGTAAATATAATGTGATCATGGCTAGTGATAAGAAACAATGACTCCTTATAAGGGTTTATCCCTTATAAGAAGTCACTGTAAAGAAGTACATGTAAAAAAGTACATTATAAAAGAAATAAATGCAGTGCTAATAAAAACTTGACATTTCAATTACCTACATAATTTAAATTATAAACACATCCTAAGCATTAGTTTCAATTAATTGTAAAGGATGTACAATTAACCTATGCTTATTTAAAAACATGGTAATTGTAATTCTTTTAAAAACGTGTGAAAAATGCCAAAAATAATTTTATTTTAAAAAATTTATCAAATATAAAAATTACACAAACGATTAAATAATATGAAAAAAGCTAGCTAGCTGTAAACCATTAGATCAACAAATGTCGAAAGTTTCGTATTGAACATGTTAAACAATTACAGCTGTTTGGTTACAGGAAAAACAGAAAAATATATGTGCTATTTGCTCTACCAACCAGTGAGCTACAATTTTAGCAGTAACACTACACAATCCTCATGCTAATTACTTTATTTTTGCATCAAACTGTAACTTTTTTCGAATTATTTTTGCTTTCAATAAACTGCCAATAAAGTTCTTAATTCTAAATGAAACCAATTTAAACCTGTACATATTTAAAATATAGATTATTTTTGTAACAAAAACCCTCTATTAAATACCATTAGCTAAATAATAAAATATTTTGCTGAAATAGACCTAAACTTATCGTTTTTAAAAAGAACACAATTCGGTTATATTTACAAAGGACATTTGCAAAATGTTGTATCTGCTTCTTCTCAAAAAACCAACTGTGTGTGTTTTCCCAAATTTGGATACAACAATTTCCACTTGTTCCCAATCAACGCTCCAAAAAAAATTGCGTTGTAAAATGCAGTGCACTCACAAATTTCCACCTTATATACAAGCCACATTTTCAAGGTCATACACTTCTCTTTTTATGGGCAAATGTACCAACGTGTCATACACTTGTAATAATCATAGTTGACCAACAGGATTATTTTAATTTTTTGTTAAAATACGTGTCATAAACTTTTTACGTACAAACATCTGACAGAATAAAGTATTTTGTAAAGTGTTTTTGAACATGTGTTGGTAAAAGACCCTTTTGATAATCATTTATTTCATTTTTTTGGATTTTATTTCCTGAATGATTGAAGCAAAATATTTTTCAGCAGGTGGACATTTAGTAAATAAATAGCCGAGTAGTGTTGTGGTGATGGTACTTAAACATATAACTACCTAATTTCGAGTCTAGTGCTTTAGCTATTTTTGTCTTCTCGACACAGGAGTTTATTTGTCGACTTGATTACACATGATAGGACAAACTAATGTCACGTCTTGAAAATTAATTACAATTTACACGTTATGGGCGTTTCTTAATTAAATGTTGAGTTTTATTTGTCTTAAAAACAATCATTTTTACTTGTTTCAGTTAAGAAAAGTACAATATTATTTTTTCGATTTTTATGCCAGGCTGGTCTAGCGGTACAGTGCTCGACTTGGACCTGGATGAGCATGGGTTTGAGTACCACTACTGGCTTTAAATGTGGTTTTGCTAAAATGTCCACTGCTAAAAGATGTTTTCCGTAAAACATTTAAAGTAATAAAAATAAATAAATAAATTTCAGTATATTTATTGTATTTTTTCTAAAAATAGAAATGTAATTAAGGATTAGCGTAGGTTAAATTTACATAAATTAATGGACTCGCCTAAATTGGTACGTCAATTTGCATTTAAAATAATACCTTGATTGTAGAAGGCAGAGTATTAAAATTATTAACACACGAAACACCGTTCCGTTGATAATAACAAACGCATGAGGTAATGGATTGTAATGGATTCCGTTTTATATAATCTAAATTCTAGATTTATCTGTAAAGTTCAATGGTTTAGATGTGAAAACTAAAAAGTCATTTTGGGTCAATCTTTTTTGCTGTAAGTTACATACATTAGAAAATTATTAAGCATATTCACACTGTTAGGCAGATTATTTAATTTAATTTACTGCCATTAATTTAATTACTAGCACAATATGTTTTTTACAGTTTATTAACTCCGCCTAGTTTGGAACAGAAATGATTCAATCTATCCAGTCCCAAGCCTGACTTAAGGGGGAGGGTTAGAGCGCAAGGTTATTAACCTGGCCTCTGTAAAATTTATACTGTTACGGAAACAATAAGCAAACAACGGCAAAGAAGTGATTGCACATATCTGGATAACAGAGTTGAGTGAAAACCGAAAGGAAGCCCAATCTTCAATTTGCAGAATCCTCAATGCCAAAGAGACTTTGTTGTTATTGGTGTTTTTGCTGTAATTGTTGTTCTATTACCCCATGCTTATTTTTAAAGCAAAATGGTTATGTATAATATATAATAATAATACAGTTTATTAACAATTTATACATTAATATATATAAAGATAAAAAATATTTAATACATTTTTAAACGATAATAATAAAAATAATATTTATTAATGGGTTTTTAAGGGTTTTTTATTATAATTGTCAAATTCGTTTAAACAATAAATCCATTTGATTTCAGTTAATCAGAAACACTAAAAATTAAAGTTGTATAAAAATGGATTAAATAGTAATCTGATCATACACAAGTGGAACGAGCTTCTACTGGCATTAAATGCGAATCATCGATTGGTGATAGACTTAATTTTTCGCCTGTTTAAAACACATTTTAGTGCAAAACATTTCAGCAATCGGTCTTCAAAAAAGTATTTATTTTAAACAAGATTTTGTATTTAATCAGGAGTTTAAACATAATTTATATTCGTAATAGTGTGACAAGATAATTTATTCTTATGCTAACTATTTGACTTATTTTTATTTCTTTTTATCTAGGGAAAACAACCTAAATACCTTTGCACTTATTCAAAGTAGTAGCGAATGCGGATGATAATTCGTCAATAAATAATGATTTTAAAATATTTCTGGGGTGGCCGAAAGCTCGGCTTGGTTCTAAGTGGGAATGGGTTCGAATCCCGCCACGTGCATAAAATGTGGGCCTACATTTGGCTTTGTTCAAATGTCCACTGCTGAAAGATATTTCCTGTAGAACATTTAAAGAAAAAAAAAAATTCTACTGACAACCACAATTGTTATTTTGTTCCTGTTGTTTTTATTATTTTTGTTCCGGAGTGGCCTAGTGGTAAAGAGTCGAAGTCGGATTTGGATGGACATGCGTTTGAGTTCCACTGTTTTTAATAAATTGTCTCTTTAATGTACAATGTTTTTTGTAAAGCATTGAAGGAATAAAAATAATATGTTTAATGGTTGATGGTAAAAATGTGCTTATCTACTTAATGTAACTCTGCTAAAGCATTGAAATTTAATGCTTATAATAAAAGCACTATTTATATAAACAATTTTTTTTTATTATTTAAAAGGAATATAATTCCTTTATAAAATGCAAAATATTAACTGATTGAAAATATTTCTCTAAAGTATTTCAATTTTAACAAAAAACTGAATAAAATGCGAATTTAACATTATGTTGTAACTATGCATAATAATTATAATAATGTATCACAATAGTTTAATTATTTTGCTATAAATATCACAAAACAAAATTGCGATGCACTTGTTTTCAACCTTTGTAAGGAGTTTTACTGGTTATAATTTCGCTACATCAAGCAAATAATGCAATAATACTTGCCATACAAACTTAAAATCTCGCAAATAAAATAAACCAATAAATAAATAACCAATAAAATAAATATTAGCCAATAAAATCTCGCAAATAAATATTAAACCATAATAAACAGTACATCCACAATCCACAATCAACATAACTGAACAGTGCCATGTAGGCTATTAAGCTTGTGTAGTATGCCAGGACTTGTATAAAGTATGATTCTTAGCAGCATTAACGCACACCATTTAAAAACACTAATGTTTAATTTCTCATTGTAACATGTTGATTATATGAGTAGTTAAATTTAAATTTGAAACGTCAGCTTAAGCTCATTGAATTACATTTTGTGAACTTTTGTGTATAGCCAGAGTAAACAATGTAATAATTATCACGTTTTTTGTATAATGTACAACGTTAAGCTGACCTACACAATCTAATTGTTTATTTCTAATCTATATTTAAACGTAGTTATTGAACTATGTATAATGGCATCGAATGTAGTTTTATTAATTAATTTTTCATATTGTTACGTTGCCAAAGTGAGAAGTAAGTGATTTATTGACATTTTATATTGTTTGTCAGGAGTACAAAGTTGTTATTGATTTGGTTGCTATTAACTAACTGTTTCATGCAAAATACAATCTCTTGGCACATTTCTAAACAGGAATGCGCATTTGGTAAACCAATGATAGAACTCGAGCCCACGGCCAATAAGTTACCAGCATGGGCCCTCAATCACTACTGCACACAACATTGTGTATAAATTAGAAATGTAAACATTCATAAAAAACAAAGTCCGCTCGAACTATCCGTGACTTAGTGGCTAAGACAACAGACGGTTTGAGTTTGTATAAAATTTAAAAGGTAAGCGTTGCTGGTAATTCTAAACAAGGATACAACAGCTTTGCAGTGCTCCTAATTTATTCAAACAATACAAATAACTAATTGATTTAAAAATAATTGTAATAATAACAGTAATAAATAGATCACTAGCTAATAAATTACACAATAAAAACAATCGACTTATAGATTTACTTTTAAAACTATATTACCAATTCCGTTCCCCATTTTTAGATACTGGACGCTTTTTAAGAAAAGAACCCATTAGTAACATTTAGAAATTTTATCATTTTGCTAAAGTAAGATTAGAAAGGATAACCTATAAGTTATTCTTATCTTTGGACTAATTGATACAGCAGGAATGTTTACACTTCCATAAACCAACCATATATATATATATATTACTACTTGAATGTTTTACAAGAAACATTTTTTAGCAAGTGAACATTTTAGTCTAAAATAGGGGTCACATTTTGTACCGGTGATTGGACTCAAACCCATACCAATCCAAGTTCGAGTCCAGCGTTATATCACGAGACTTTCAACAAAGGCTGCGTGTTTGTATCACGTCGTCCCAACCATCTCAACAAGTACGCAGACATACTAGTTAATTTGGAATACTTATTTAGTAGTTATTTGTTTACATTAATTATAATAAGGTAAACAAGCTAAAATCAGTGTTAAAACATAATTAATTGAATTTATTTATACAAACTACAGTATTTAAACAAACAAGTGAATACAACTCTCAAATTACAAATTATTGATACTAATCTATCTAAAAGAAAATTTGACAATTATAATAGTCAATAATGTTTAATTAACTGATTGTAACTGGAAATAATAAAAATTGGATAATTAAGTTGCTCTTATTATTTTTTTATAAATCGAACTTGCTACACACTCTTCCAACAAACGTTTATAATAATCAATAAAATCCTTTGTAGATACATCTGGTCTGTACATATATATATATATAGGACTTTGTTGTTGTTTTTTGTTCTAACTGTTATCGTATTGCCCCATGTTTATTTTTAAGGCAAAAAGGTTTTGTAATATATATATATATATATATATATATAACCAATAAAGAAATACAATAATAAATACTTTATAGCTATTTCCCCCACCAGTGTTAAAACGACACATCAGTACAATATGTGCCTATAATGCAACACCTTTCAATACACCTACGTAAAATGTGCAAATCAATAATGTTTATTTGTTGCTTGATATTTCCCCTAGGGACAATAAGGTAGTCAAACCAGATTTTATATGAGCGTTTTATCGGATGTTGAAAAATTAACATTTTAACAACAGATTGACTAATAAATACAAAATTATATTGTAATTAAAATCATAAAAACTTCTTACACTGCATCTCTGTGTTTCCACCATTTTTTTAATATCAGGCCTAATATATAATTAACAATGGGTTTTTAAGAGATTATTTGTTTTTTTTTAGAAATGTTATATTAGTATTGTCAGATTCACTTGTATAATAAATTTACTAGATTTTCAAGTCAACCAGGAGCACTGTACAGCTGTTTCATCCTTATTTGGAATCATCAGCAGTGCATACCTTTTACGTTTTACACACATGAACTTGAACTATTATATAATTATTAATGTTAATAACGTTGTTGTACTGTTGCTTCTTAGTTATGAATTTCAAAGTGGAAACAACGGAATAAAGTGATGCTTTACAAGTCTTAATAAAGGAAAATAAGTTATAGACAAATTATGAAATTTATGTTTTACAATAATACGTTTTACGCATTACTGATATTCTAATTATTTAGGTAAATTATATAACTCTATAAACTATAGAATTTTTTTTAGTTTATGTTTTTCTACTTTGAATGTTTTACGAGAAACATCTTTCAGTAGTGGACATCTTAGCAAAACCAAATGTGGGCCCGCATTTTAGTGGGCCAGTGGTAGGATTCGAACCCATGCCCACCGAGGTCCAAATTCGAGCGCTATACCGATAGATCACCGCGGCACAATACTACCACGTCCCAAGGACGCGGTTTGAAAAAATGAGACTAGACTCCTTATTTTGTGCCTCCCCACGAAAATTTTTAGTAAAAAGCGAAAGATTTTTTTGCATTTGAGGAGACACCAGAGTGTTAGCATATTAAAATTAATTTTAAACAATTAGATGAATATTATTTCACGTACAGAAAATAATAAATACTTACATTTTAACTTTTATTTTACTACTTTCATAGAAAATAAATAAGAATTACTAAATAAATATATAAACAATTAAAACATACTTTTATAATTTGGAAACGCTTTTGTTGTATTCAAAACATTTTGGTTAAGTGAAGATTTTAAGTGACTTTTTTATTGTAATTGTGCTACATGGCAGCAAAAAATTGGTTGTTATTAACAATAATTTTTAGGTTTCACAAATTTTTAGTAATTTAAAGTCATTATGTTCGAATCAAAATATTTTACAATAGACTTTTGTTTGAATACTTTACCAAAAACATGTTTCAGCAAATTGATATTTAGCGAAGATAAACGGAGGCCGCTAGCAAACCTTGAACATATATCAAGTCAGGTAATTTTAACATTTATTATTATAAATATTATTATATAAAACCCTTTTGCTTTAAAAATAAGCATAGGGCAATAAAATAACTATTACAACAAAACAACAACCACAAAGTCTCGTTGGAATTGAAAATTTTGCAAATTGAAGATTTAGCTTTCTTTCGGCTTTTACTCAACCCTGTCATCTGTGTAACTCTGTCATCCAGATACGTGCGATCATTTCTTTGCCGTTGTTTGCCGGTATGGCGTTCTCTTGATTGTTTCCGTAACAGTATAAATTGTTTACAGAGGCCAGGTTGCTAACCTTGCAATCAAACCCTTCTCCTTTATCCAGGCTTGGGACTGGCAAGATTGAATCATTTCTGGTTCAAACTAGGCGGAGTTTTTAACATTCAACAAAAATTAATTATTCCTTTTGCCACATAAGTGTTAAAATACAAGTTTGAAAGTTATATTTATTGTATATAATTAAAAAGCATGTAATGTTTTAAATAAATAATTATTGTTTTTTATTATTAAAAATTTTTTAACTATACACAGTTATCGCACATTCTTATCGTGTATGTTAGACAGAAGAAATGAAAATAACGTTAAAGAAGTATAGTAGGACAATTTTATTGCATTTGATAACTTTTAAATCTATTTTTCATCTAAAAATTTAATTGATAACAAACAAAACATTTAAATCTTTTATTTAAATTTCTGTATTATTTTGACAATAAAAAGTATACACAACTGATGATTCTAAATATAGATGAAATAGTTATACAGTGCTCCTGGTTGACTAGAAACTAAATAAATGTATTGTTCAAGTCAGTCTGACAATTCTAAAATAGTTTTATGTTAATAAAGTAAAACGCGTAAAATAATTTATTTATACTTTTTAGAATGTATATATACTTGATTAGTTGGTACATTTAAGTAAAATTAAAAGAATTGAAACTGGTTATTTTTTTGCGTCAGCTTAATAATTTATTTTTTAAATATGATATCACCTTTAGTTATTGATCGTTATTGGGATTAAAAAATTCTATTTATTTTTATTAATGTTATCTTTATTTATGCATATGATGCTTTTGTATTTTAAGGGCTAAATAAATAATTACAATAACTTCTGAATCTACAATAGAAAACTTGTGGAGTTTGAGATTGTAGTCTTTTACATTTTTCTAATTTCTTGTGTATTTTTGTTTTTTGCTACTTACAATTAGTTTAAGTAGTTTTCAAATTGTTTAAAAACTTTTGTAAATTACTTCCAGTTTTGCTCTTAATGCCCAATGGAATTATATATATATATATATATATAATGAGAATTTGTCTAGGTTTAAAAAATTTGTAGGAATGATTTTAGAAAATACTACAAGGTGTATAAATTTAAAGAGTTTATTTAGTGTAGAATAAGGAATCCATTAAACCAATATTTAAATACCTAGAAGTTACCTCTAATAAGAAAAATCACTTTAATATTTAAATCTAGTTTTAGTTTTTTACCAAATTAATGATATTCCTTTAATGTTTATTAGAAATGTAATGTAACGTTTTAAAATTGCGAACATGATTTGCATACAATATTTTATAGTGCAGAGTATAAAAACCACAAAAAGCTAAAGCATAGAAATTTTTTTAAAAACGTAGTTGAAAACATATATAGCGAACAAAAATATAAATAAAAATGATTAAAATTATTTTTACTTATTTTTATTATTATAACAATTATTTTTATTATAATAATTATTTTTATTTTTATTATTGCTTGTACATTTCGTTTTACTGTATCGAGTTTTCTAAAAGTTTTCTTTACTTTCACTTTCAACTCTTTTGTGTACGTGACTGTGAGTTACAGCTAATAAACGCTTCTCCGTTTGTTCGTCTTCTTTTATCTAGTTAAGGTAGACAAATAAAATCTTTGAAGATATAAGCAGTATCAGTATAATTATTAATCAAGAGTTAGATTGTTATTTATATTTATCAATACCCTAAACTGGTAAGAACAAAAGGAGTATGCAACCTCATAATTTAGTCAATCCATTTTTACAATCATTTCAATTGTCGTCGTAGTTAACAAAAGTGAACATGGTTATACTTGAATCACCGAACAAGTTAAAAAAACTATACAAGTTTTCGTTTTTACTAAATAATCCGGAGTTACGGTTTATACAAATCAATATTAGCGACGATGTAAACCATGCAAGCCTTACCATTAAAGATGTATTCCGAAGTACGCGAGTTGGTTTTAAAACCAAGTGACAAACCTTATTCTCATTTCAGCAAATTTATTTTGCACAAACATTTCAACTCCACCGCATAAAAATATAAGTTTTTATAAATGGTAAAAGAGAATACGGGTGATCAAAAACTTTTAGAATTTATAAGAAATATAAAGAAGAGCATTTGATTTGGCTCTGGATAATACATGGGTAAGAGAATTATGGATAAAGCATTTACCAACTGAAGCTCAAGCTGTATTAAAACACAACGCACTGTGAATGCAATTCAACGACCTGTAAGTCCAAAATTTCACTGCTAGTTCTCCCAGCCTGTAAGACAATACACAATGTGTCCTCTACATTGTAGAAATAAATCACCGTTAATATCAGGATCGGGATCAGGTGTTAGGTGTTAGCCTAACTACAGGGACTTTAGATGGGTTTAACACATTGTTAGGGATATCGCCTAGAAAAATAGACCGCTTAGGCCTTTTTTCTAGTGGTAGATCTTTAAAAAGTCTTAAGTAGAAAGATAGCGAATTTTTATTACTAGGCCAGTTCTTAAAAAGGTCTAATGCATGTTGAAACGAAGGGAATTTGACAAATAAAGGGGGCAGTATGAGCTAATTTACAATGTATCCTACTTACTTTAATTAAAGGTGCAGGATGGAAAATATCTTTATCAGATATAATTTGGTGACAATTAGTCACTGTGTCGGGCATATCCTTAATGATAATATTACATGATCTTTGTTGTTCAGTAACAATATCTTTAGAGGCGTTAAAGATCTCTTCTTGAGAAAGTCTTAACGCACAATTTGCAGCTGTTTTGGTTGGGCAGAGTATGAAGATATGAGATTTTAACTCAATTATTTCCTCATAAATATTCCTAATATCGATTGTGGATGCTTTAAATTTTTGTGCAAGAGCACCAATTTTCTTACACACTATAGTGTTATTCAAGTTATCTTCTAAATATTTATAGATGTTATCAGCTTTATTCTCAAACAAGTCGCCTGTTTCTTTGTTAGGTTTGCAGTTTTTATGCAAACATTCCCTACAGATAAAATTTTTATCCGAATGAGCGTAAAAAGCATAACTAACTATTGAAAGTCCCGTACAACATAAAACAGCCTAAAACGAGATTTTTTAAATAAATATTGTTGGCATTATGCAGTTTGTAGAAAAAAGGCAAGTAAGTGTACACTTCAGTGTTTACTCATGGAAAAAAGATCAAAAAACATCCACAGGTCCTGTGTTGACTACGGCCAACGTAACTTCAATTAAGACGTTTGGTTATCAAACAAAATCAATAATATTAAAAGATTGACTTTTGGATTGGAAATTTGTTTTGGCTAATTTACTGCAAGGTTTGATTGGAATTGACTTTTTTTAATTTTACAAATTATTAGTTGATCTAAATAAAAACCAGTTACTGGATATGAAGGTAAATGACGTTTTCATGGGTTTACCAGTTAAGTGTAGGAGGATTTACATCACAAAATTAAAGGTTTAACAAAATTAAAGTATTTGGAACAATATATTATTAGCATTCCCTAAATTAACTCAACCATTTGTGGTAGATAAAAAAACAACAGTTTTAAACAGACCATTACATTAAAATAACAGGGCTTCCTGTAGTTTGTCGACAGCGCCGTCTTTTAAAAAACAAACTGGCATGTGTGAAAGAAGAGTTTAATGAATTATTAAAGAAAGGTATTATTTAACCTTTAATAAACTTATGGGCATCTCCACTCCATATAGTAAAGAAATCGGACGGATCATAGAAATCATGTGAAGATTATCGTGCATTAAATGCCGCTACTTGTTTTAACAGATACCCTATACCACACATCCATGATCTAATTGCAAACTTGGAAGATTTCTCGATTTTTTTCAAAAATTGACTTAGTTTAAGCATATTATCAAATATAAGTAGCAGATAAAGACATAAGCTAAACAGCTGTCATTACTCCCTTTGGGCTATTTAAGTTTCTATGTATGCCATTTGATCTCCGAAATGCGGCTCAGATATTTTGACGCGTTATGGATGATATAACAAGAGATTTAGTTTTTGAATATGTTTATTTGGACAAAATATTTGTCCCCTCAAAATTTGTTAAAAAACACTGCAAACATTTGTATTGTTTTTAAAACAGTAAGTTATACAAAGTATCGTAATTAACCCAAGAAAATATTTATTTGGGGTGAAACGTTTAGAACATTTGGGACATGTAATTTCTCTAGAAAAAATATATTCAGCAAAAAATAAACTTTAAGCAATAAAAAACTACCCAAAACCAAAATTTGTTAAGGAATTACGTTTCTATTTAGGACTGTTGAATGTTTATCGTCGTTTTATTTCAAAATGTGCAGAACATGTACAACCACATTCAGATTTGTTACGAGAAAACCAACGCAGGTTGGTGGAATAGTTGAAAAGAGAAAACTCTTTTTAATTTTTAAATCATTAGGAGGGGTGAATAAGAAATAAAAAGTGAGGTAAATGAGGATGTGTTGAAGAAAAAAAATGCAATTAAGACAAAATAACAGGGAAGATAGTAGAAAAAATTTTAAATTATAAACAATGTGCAAATATACAAAAACAATAATAAAACAAATTTTGTGTTACAATATAAAAATACTGTAATAATCTTCAAAAAACAAAAGAAACGCCTTACTTAACGTGCAGTGTGATGCGCGCTTCACTACGCAACGCAAGTAATAATAATAAATTAGTAAGTTAAATATATTATCTTAATTTTTGGTTTGGATATAATTATACATTGGGATTTAAACCATGTTATATAAAAATTTAAAATTAAAAAAATTATATATGAAATTAAAACTCTTATTTAAAATAAATTTAGATATACATATTACAATTTTATATTTAAAATTTTAGTACTGTTACTATTTAAACACAAATGATAAAATTATTAAGTATATATGTGCGGTAAATAATATTGAAATGAGAACTTTACCTACATATTTCCTTATATTTATATAGCAATATTTTATTTTTATAGCTAAAAAACATACAAAATAAATACATATAATAGCTTATGTATTTTTATATTTTTATACAAAAAATAGAAATAAACGAATAATTTAAATCCTAATCCATTAATGGGCACAAAACGGGAACATTTTTTGGCTTTCTTTAATATTCATTTAATAAAAATATATAAAAATTTAAACAATTAATCTAAAATAAATAAAAATAATGAAGCATTATTACAAAACATACAGATAGTGACATAAGTGAATCCAATGTTGACCTACTATGATATTGAAATATATGTAGCACTTGTTACTTATCTTAGACATATCTAAGGCTTATTAATAAGTGCCTTAGATAATACTTTACTAATATATATACATTTAATATTATTTGTAAAAAATTCTTAAAATAATACACAATAGTATTCGTTTTAGCAATAAAGCACAATACCACCATTATGAAAACTTAAAAACAAACACAGATAATTGGTTTTAAAAAATAGTTTTATCTATTAAAGTATTTATTATTATTATAAAAACCTTTTGCTTTAAAAAATAAGCATGGGGCAATAAGATAACAATTACAGCAAAAAATAACAAGAACAAAGTCTCGTAATTCAAAGAGAACATGAGACAACAAAATGTTTCCATGTATTTGAACATTCTGCCAAACGTTTTGCTTGTGCCCATAAAACATTCATTTCAATTAGATCTTCCCCAATAGTTCTTAGCCAAGTTTTCTTTGGTCTGCCAACCTTTCTTTTACCATTTACAATTGTCTATTCCAAAACCGTTTTTGCTGGTCTTTCGGGCGGTAAACGTAGAATTTGACCAAGTAATTTTCTTTATTTAATTGTAATAATATCATGGAATGAACGAGAGTCAGTTCTTTTTTATGATTTTATTATTTGGAATGTAATGGTGCCAGGTAATCTTTAAAATACTTCTAAGACACCGGCGATGAAAAACATCCACCATCTTATCAATCTTGTCCGTACGTTTCCACGTTTCACTCCCATATATTGCCGTAGGAATGATTATTGATGCGTACAAACAAAGTTTTGTTTTCAGGCAAATGGAAGAACATGACCATATTGGTTTGAGTCTATTAAAGACTGACATTGCCTTTCCAAGTCTGGCCTTAACATCAATTTCGGTTTTCCGTCTTTACCAATGATGCTTCTCAGATATGTAAAGGAATCAACAGTATCAATATTTTCTCTACTAATTTTGATAGGCAAATCATTGTTTGACTTTATGCATAACACTTTTGTCTTTGAACAATTAATCCGTAAGCCAATACGAGAACTGATATCACTGAGTCGTGTTGTCATATTTTGCATTATTTCTGGAGTTTCACTGAGTAGACCAATATCATCTGCAAAATCCAAATCCGTTAATCTGCCTTGGTTCCATTTGATACCATAAGACAAATTCTTTATGAATTGAGTCATAATAAATTTAATTACCGGAAGAAACAAAAACGGTGACAAAATACATTCTTGACGTACTCCCGTAACAAGTTCGAACATAGCAGTATGACCACTTTTTGTTCGAACATAGCAACTTGAATTTTGGTATAGCGAACGCATAATATTCACATATTTTAACGGTATTCCGTAAAACTTAACGATTTTTTACAAGGATTCTCGATGAACACTGTCAAAAGCTTTCATAAAATCAATAAAATTGATTGTTAGTGATTGCTGAAATTCTTGACTTTGCTCAATAATGTTACAAAGGGTGAGTATTTGTTTAATACAGCTTCTTTCTTTCCAAAAACCTTCTTGTTGTTCTCGAAGGTATTTATCTACCGCATTACTTAAACAATTTAAAATTACTTTGCAAAACATCTTACCAGGAACAGACAATAAAGTTATTCCGCGCCAATTATTGCAATCATTCAGACTTCCTTTTTTTGGGAAGAGTAACAATTACTCCTCGCCCCAATCATTTGGAACTTGTTTATTATGCCATATAACATTAAATAAATAAGCAAGCTCACTTGCTACAACATTACCTCTATGTTTGAGCATCTCTGCAGTTATCTCGTCAAGTCCTCCTGCCTTATTGTTTTTCAACCTTTGAATTGCATAAATTGCTTCAGTTACAGAAATGTTATCAATACATATTTCCGGATTTTGAGTCACATTCATATCATTATCATTATCAAAATCTATGGGAGTATTTGGCATAGGCTGATTAAGTACTTCTTTAAAATGTTCTACCCATTTAGATGATTGTTTATCATTTTTAGAAGTAAACAACCATCTTTTCCTTTGATTGGAATATCGGTGTTGTTTCTAACTCCCGACAATTGTTTTACAATTTTATACAGAGTTTTGGAATCATTTTTTGCTGCTGCCTTATCTGCTTCTCTGCATCTGTTTTCCAACCAATCACTTTTATCTTTGCGGCAGCTTTTTTTAACCTGTTTATCTAAAGTTCTATATTTATCATCAAATATTTTCTAAATAACAGGATTGTTAAATTGAGTCTCTCTCTAATTTTGTTTTCTTTTTTTAAAATTAATTAAATTCCAAGAGACTGATAAAATCCATTGTTTCTTTGTAGAGTGACATCTTCTACCTAGCACATTTGCTGCACAGTCTGTAATTGTTTTATAAAACAATTTCCATTGATTATCAGACTTTTCTACCTTTTTCTGATTTTGAAATGTATTTTTAGGGAATTGTAAAATTGATTTGAGATATTTGATTGTTTAAGCTTCTCACACGAAAATGGATGAAATGTTTTTGTGGTTTCTACTGTCTTTAATTTTAAACAAAATTTTTCAACCAACATCTGCACCGCGATATGCACGTACATCCTGCAATAAAGATCGTCATTTTGTGGTAATACAAATGTAATCCATCTGAAGAAACCCACGTTGTCTTGTGTATATTTTTGTGAGCGAAAAAAGTGTTGCCAACACTCATTCCACAATGACTGTTTAGCGTCAACAACCTATAACCATTATCATTTATGCTATCAGCATAGCCATGTGGTCCAACATTTGAGAAGTACCCAGATCTGTCTTTGTTTAATTTCGCATTGAAATCACCAATCAAAATTTTGATGTCTCTTCTTGGCACATCATTTAACAAATTTTGTAATTGATCATAAAAAACATTTTTTTGGTTCTCCTCAGTAGCCTCAATAAGGACATAAACTTGCACAATTGTTATTTTTGCAAATCTGGTGTTAAATCTAGCTGTAATGATAAGGTCGCTCACAGGTCTCTATCCAATTAAAGCTTTAACAGCATTTTTACTCAACATAATACCAACTCTATTAATATGATATTCTTTATGTCCAGAATATAAAATTGATGTATCTCCATTCTTGAAATAACCTTGGCCTTTCCATCGCATTTCACTAATACCTAAAATATCCAAGTTGTACTTTTTCATTTTCTCGAAGGACTTGTTCTAACTGTCCAGTACGAAAAAGTGTGCGCACATTCTATGTTCCAACACTGGTTAAGGTTTTGGTATTGAAGATTCTACAAATCGAAGATTAAGCTTCCTTTCGGTTTTTAAGCTGCATAAATTATAAACTGATCATCGTGTTTGCTTGTTAAACGTTTTCTACCAACTGTGGGTGATCTGGGGCTTGTTTTATTGTTCAAAATGTTGTACACAGTTGAAACATCTATTGTCATGCCTCCGGTGATTGTTTTAACTTTTGTGCCCTTTTTATAAAAACTTTGAACTAATTTATAATCATGGGTAGACAAATAACAACACTGAGCTGTTTTAACCATAAGTATTAAGTGCGCGGAAATAAGAAGCCTTTTTATCAAAATTCCAAATTTTGAGACGGAAAGTAAAAAACGACCTTGTGCTTAAATTATTAAAAATAATTTAATAATATTTTGGAAAAAAATTTGTTATAAAATACTTTATATTAAAATACTTTTAAAATAAATTATTTATTGACTATGTAAAAATACAGTGCAAATTTGTAAATATATGTATAAGCAGTTATTTTATTTTAAAAATTATTATTTTTAAAATAAAAGAAATATAAAATTAAAATTTATTTTTTAATAATTATTTTTGTTAGTAAATTACACATTTTTATATTTAATAAATTTTAACTAGAAAACGTTAAAGTTTAGGCATCGCATTACCAGCATACGTATCAAGGTTATATATTTATAGAAAAATGTAGCGTATTAATCAAATCTTTATAATGTGTAAAAAAATTTGTTATTTTAAAAATATACATTAATCTATTTTACAAACAAAAATATTTAAAAAAATTTTAACTGGAATGAAATACGTTGCCTACTGTAGTTTTCCTTAATACTAAAAACAACTATAACTTTCATATTATAACATTTTTGTTACCACTGTATAAATTATATTTAAATTATTTTTAATATAATTCGATAACTGCAATATGTACTTTTAGTATTATTTTAAAAGATAAACATTATGATTTATATTGTTAATTATTATATATTTTTAAATTTTATGATAAATTTTTATAATAAATCCTCACCATTCAAGTTTTTAATAATTCTGTTAGGTTTATTTATTTCTAAGACGCATTTAATTGGCTGTTGCTTTTCATTGATTGTTTTATTATTTGATAAGGTATTTAACGTTGAAATTTGTGCTTTGGCGTTATTATTTTACTAAATTTGCAAATATGAGCTTGTTCAAGAAAAATTACGATTATTGGAGTAAATTTCAAAAGAATTTCAAATCTTTTGAAATGACAATTCATACAGATGTTTACCACAAATATTCTGAAAAACGTCACAATGACCCTGGATTTCCTTACCAAGATGTGACATTTTGCTGCTCGAAGTTTCAAAACCCAAAATCTAAAAAAACCAGTCAAAAGAAAACAAAGTAAATAATCTTTTAATATTTTTTTAGATTTAAAAATACCACATGTAAAGCTAAATTTTCTGTTCGGTTACTCAAGGATCATGAATATTGGATCCGGGAAGCTTATTTTAAACATAATCAAAGTAGTTCTAAAAAAGAAGCGGCACTATTCAATAAACGACGTCTCTCAACAAAATTAAAAAAACAAGAAGTTGGAAAAATACTGCTATATTACACCGTCAGTAGTGTATTTATTCATGTTAACCGCAATATAAATACAATTAGTACAACAAATATTATTATTTTACTAATAAAAAATAATAGTGTTTTAATATAATTAATTTTTTTACATTAAAAAATTAATTTGTTATTAAAATTAAACATTTTACATATCTTGTTTTAATGATTAAATATTAAAAATATTTTAACCTTCAAACTGCGGAATATTTAACATGTTTAGATTTCTTTTATTTGTTTCTGCTTGGTAAATAGCTTAAATAAATAAACTTTATTAAATAAATATTATTGTATACATTTTTATCAATTAAATTTTATTTTTTATGTTTAGTTTATGTTTTATTCTTAAATGTGAATAAGTAAACCTCTAAATTTAGTATATTTTTAATTAAATTATTATTTTTTATATTTAATATGTTTGTAAAATATTTTAATGAAATGTGTTATTGGCAAGTGTTTTTATATTTTTAACATAATAATTTAAATTATGTATATTAATATCAGTGGTTAATATTTTTAAAGAATTATTTGTTTTTATTTAGGTTGTAATAAATACTGCCTATTACAGTATAAAATGATTATTTATTAAAAATTGTTTTATTATGAAAACAACTCATTTACAGAAAAAAACAAAGTTACCTGAAATTTCGCAATATTCAAAAGATGATGATCAAGTCAAAAATGGAATATTATCTGATGGAGTATATTTCAATCTTGTAGATAAAAGTGATGTTACAATGTTAAGCCATTACAAATCCCATCCAAACTTATTGTATGAAGAAAATGACTTACCTCCAGGTATAAAGGTTTATTATATTTCTGCTTTATAAATATGTAATGTTTTGTAGTATGCGTATTAAATTTAAAACAGCATTTTTATGATTAAAACTTACCTATTCCTATTATTTTATTTATATACGTTCAAAACTTTTATATGAAAATGTTTTTTTTTAATTTATTGCATTATTACTTTAAGCTAAAAAAATTATTTTTTTTTATAAACGTAACAAATTAAAAAAAATCATTTTGTTCTACGACAATTAAATAATTCTACAACATTTCGGTTTTTAATTTGTACAACTTGTTTATGTTAAAAAAATAATTGAAGCGATTTCATTCGATATACGTTACAGGTTACAGGTTGGTACACGAGTTACGGGTTACCGGTTGATACACGAGTTACGGGTTACTGGTTGATACACGAGTTGAGTAGGAGTAAAACTCCTTTTGATCCTCGGTTCGATTTTTTGATGATATCAGTAAGATTCAGGGAGAAATATGAAATGGATGGTGAGGTAAAGGGGGATTTGCAGCAGAAAACATTAGAAATTAAGACGAAAAACAGAGAGTTACAGTGCAATGATTAATATTGATAATTATAGAAAGATAGAAAAAATGATAAATATATGAAAGTAATAATAAAACAAGTTTTGTATTACAATACAAAAACAATAATAATCTTCAAAAGAACATGCAGTCTTACCTTGCGAATAAGCGATAGAGTTGTTATTTTGTAAGATATTTATTATATATGTATACATTATGAGTAACAATAAATTTTAGCATTTTAAAATACGTGACTCAATTTTTAAAAATTAAATGACGTGCATTGATATATATAACAGTGTATTTTTACACAAACATTTGGGCATATAACTACCTTAATTTTTCGTTTTATAAATAGTTTAAAAAGTTTTTTTGTGTGTTTTGATTGGCGAAATAAATATGAATTATTAAAATACTGTGTAATTTGCAAGTATTTTTGCAACTATTTATCAATATTTATCTTATCTAGGTGTGATTGGTTTAAAAAATTTGGGTAACACGTGTTTTATGAATTCGATCATCCAATGTTTGTTAGTCGTTGATCCATTGAACGAATATTTGTCATGTTTCGGTTTTCTGCCTCATTTGTTATCTAAAATTAATGATGATGATAATGATAGTGATGATGTCGAAGTGGAGGATGACAGTACTGATGATGAATATCTAAATCAAATGAAAAAAGTAGTAAAAGTAACTAATTTGAGTGTTTGTTTGGCCAACTTATTGCATTCAATTTGGGCCCGGTCGTATGACGAGAAACATTTGATTAGATTAAAAAATGTCATTCAACGAAAATATCGATCGGTAAGTACTAGTTTGATGATGATTGTTTTAATGTTTTCATCTTTGTTTTTATCTAGTACTACCTAATTTTAGTTTGGTTTGCTTGGTGTTTGTTAGCAGTAATATGCTGTTTTTTGCAAAGTTAAGGTTTATAATCATGTTTAAATGTTTATTGTTTCACAATAGAGGTTTAAGATTGGATATGTGTTTTATTAAAATTTTTTGGATATAAATTAGATGAATTACTGCTTTGATTATTGTCTATTGCTGTAGTTACTAGCAATACCAGTCTTCCAAAACAATGCTTCACTTGAACCTACGTGAGCATGGTTTGATCCCCACCACCGGCACTAAATACAGGCCCACATTCGATTTTTCTAAAATGTTAATTGTTAAAAGATGTTTCCCGTAAAACATTCAACATAGTAAAAATTAGTTTCACATAGATTTAAACTCGTGTGTTTTTACTTTTGCTCAACCCTGTTATTGGAATTGTGCTACTTTCATTTTTTGGCATAGCTTTTTTTAATAGAAACATTTATTTTTAGAAGTCAGGATTTTAACCTTACACTCTAGTTTTTCTCTTTTTTAACTCGATTTAGAAATGGCTGTGATGGAGTTAGTGGTAAAAGTTTTTTTTTCAATGAATGGTCAGCATTTATGATGCATTATAGAAAACAAATTTTTAAAGACAATTTGTATTTTGTTGCAGTTGCCAGTTATGACATTTTCAAAGTCACTATTTTTTAACATTTTTACGCAAAATATTTTGCATTGCGGGTTTTTTATTTTCTATCCAACCAGCTGTTTCAGACACATATACTCATGTGTAACAATTTATACTTTAACATATGTTTTACAATTTTCCTATATCTATTTTGTTTTTGATTTGTTCGAACTTTAAAAATTAAATTATGAGTAAATTTTTAATAAATGTACTTTTATCAAAATTACCAAACGAATAATAAAATCAGAGTGCTAGTTTTTATACATTTACGTTTCTTGATGTTTCTGATTTTAATTGCATTGATGTTTGTATTATCTTATTTCCAACTAGCTGTTTTTATAAGGCGTTCAATAACTACGTAAATATATTGAAGACAAAATATATAAATATACATTAATTACCTTTATTTTATAATAATTCCTGTTTTATTAAAACATCTAACATTGTCTGATTAGGATATTATTATTATTATTATTTATTTTTTACTACTTCGAATGTTTTACCATACACATCTTTTAGTAGTGGACATTTTAAAAAAGCCGAACGTAGACCTTTATTTGATGCCGGTGGTGGGATTCGAACCTATGTTTACTGAGGTTCAAGTCGAGCGTTGTACCGTTGTACTTAAATAATTTTTGGTTTTTAGTTAAATGTCTGTATTAAACTTTTAAAAATAAATTTATATATATATATACAATTTGTGGAACAAAATAGAATTGAACAATTGGTTATTATTAAAAGTTGTTTTGTCTACTTTTAAAACATGTCATTTAGTGTTATTCACCGTAACGAAAACAAATAATAGTATTGTTTTACGTGTTTTTAAATGTAGTAAACAATAGATTAATTAATTGAGTGTTTCTTTCTATAATTAACTTTATTGACTGGATTAAGTTGCTTACATGTGATTCTATTGGTTTTCAACTATAATTTTGTTTTTCCTTTTGTCTGTCTGCTAAATTTCACCTGCCATCAGTCTGTCCATCATGTTCTTACAGTGAATTAATGAGAATTGTTATCACTCGTTTCAAATACTACACATTGGACATTGCTTCTACATAAGTACCTTAGCCCATTAATATAATAGTAAATAATAAATAACTTGAAAACTATTCGATCTAATACAGTTGTTGTTGGGTTGTAGCATTTATTTAATTATGAAAAGCAAATTATGGTATAGTTAGTGACGTAGTTAACTTTATATTACTAGTATTTTTGTAAAGCATATTAAACTCTCGTTTCCCGTCGTTCGATACGCACAACCAACGTAGAAAAGCAACGAAGTTTTGTGGACGACATCCTTGTGAGACGGCCTACTATTGTTCACAAAGATGAACAAAGTTGCTTAATTTATTTGTTTATTTGAATGTGACTGATTAGATGCAAGTGGTCATTGTGGAGAAGCCAAACGTAGGCGGTACTAATTGAAATTTTCAATTTTGTGTGTGTGTGTGTATTGAATTTTCTTTAGCTGAAATAACTAATGCATGCACTACATTGTATAAACACTTGAATGCACAAATGACCTTTGGTTGGAAAAGTAGAAAAATTAAGTTTCGATTCAGTTTACATTTATGTTGGTCCTGCTTTCTATATTTGGCAACACACGACCTATTTAATGTCAGATATCGAGAAAGTGTTTGAATCCCATTTGCATGTGGTCAACCTAACCATATTATCGGTTTTGAGAATCTCAAAACATTAGCACTGCCAGTAGTGTATTTATAATTGTTAAATAATAGAATAATAATAAAAATAGATGGTACAAAACCCACTTCTTTATCAGTTACAAGATCGCATAGCACTTTAAACAATTACACTCCACTGTTTGCGATTGGTGGATGCTTGGATAGATATCTAAGTCGAATAGCTTGACGAGAGTAGCAGAGGTAGCTAGAGTGCTACAGTCGAAACCGGCATGGATTCCAGTCCCACCGCCAACTTTCATTCCGTTTTGCTAATTGTGCACTTGCTGGAAAATGTTTTTAGTAGTAAAAACTACAGTTGATTGAAAAGGATTACTTGTTTTAATTTATAAGACGTGCACAATTCCAAGTAAAAATAACATAAAATTGGCTTTTAGAAATGTTCCGCTAGTAGTTGTTATAGTGGTGATAGGAGCGCTGAAATCAAAAGTTGACTCGAAAGTGTCAACATTATACACCTTATTAAAAATTTAACATTCAAACAAAACAGCTAATGACATGTGACCTCTACAACTGTTATGATAGCAACACCCACACGTGTTCGAGTTTTGCTAAGGGCACTAACACGGGCCTTTGTTTAGAGGCTGACTGAATGTGCACGGGCTGAAAAAAACCCTTTCCGACAGACACTGAAGCAATACAATGTTAAGTTATTCTAATTTTGAGACTTAAACTTGGTTTTATGGTGTAAATTTGATCTGATCAATAAACAACTGGATATTCCGAATTAAACGTTTGAAAAGGATTGTTGAGTTGAACTTTTTATTATCTTAAAGTTTAAAGAGCGTCAGAGCTTTAATAGCGTCTGGTTTCACCTTTTTAAACAATACTTTCTAATTAAATAATTTTTTCAGCTTATTTATTTATTTTTATATAAAGCTTTATTTAATATTATTTGTTTATACCATGTTTATACCATGTTTATACCATATATATATATATATATATATATATATATCTATATATATATATATATATATATATATATATATATATATATATATATATAATACAAAACCCTTTTGCTTTAAATATTAAGCATGGGGCAATAAGATAACAATTACAGCAAAACAGCAACAACAATAACAAAGTCTCGTTGACATTGAACATTCTGCAAATCGAAGATTGTGCTTTCTTTCGGTTTTCACTCAACCCTGTCATCTGTGTAACTCTGTCATCTAGATACGTGCAATCACTTCATTGCCGTTGTTTGCCGGAATGGCGTCCTCTTGATTGTTTCCGTAGCAGTATAAATTATTTACAGAGATCAAGTTGCTAACCTTGTGCTTAAATCCTCCTCCTTTATCCAGGCTTGGTACTGGCTAGATTGAATCATTTCTAATCCAAACTGGGCGAGTTAATTAGTAAATTTGGATCTTCAATTATTGTCGTGTAATATTTGACATTTACTTTATTTTAGTTCAATTGATGGAGTATGCCAGTACTCAAAACTTCGGGCTTTGTATTGAATGATTTAAAGCTTCAAACTTTTTAACCTTTTCCTTTGTCGATGTGAATAACCTAAATGTTATTAAAATTACAACTATAAATACGTAGGATTTACTTATGGTGGATTTAGTTTTACATAATCTCAACTTAGTCAAAATACTAAATTGACAGGTTTTGTTTTAAGAATTATTGATTAATCGATTGAAGTGTATTTTTATTATAGACAGAATAATTTATTATTTAGTTTTTTAAACATGGAAAGTATTCATTCAGCTCTATTCCAAACTCAACTATAACATAATTAATGCGAAAGTTTGTAATTAATGTCACAACGCTTAATGACATTTTTGCAATCGCTTTTTTAAATAATTGATTATTTTAAAAATAAATTAAGCTTTTTAAAAATATATTAATTAATGAAACAAAAATATATTTGAGCAACACAACGTACTTAATCGTATTAGGTTGATTTTATGTTTTGTTTTAAGCACTTGGTGGAAGGAAATGCTGCTATATATCATAAGTGTAATAACCAAACTTTATTGATTTTTTATTTAAGTTAATCAATAAATTACTTAATAAATATTTTTGAGTATTGAATTTTATTTAATTAATAAATACTTAAACTAAATCTACTTAAAATTTTAGTGTAATTTTAAAGCAATTATTTTATTAAGGAAACACGTTTATTTAAAATATAACTTTGTTTGCTATACAGAATTGCTTTTTATCTGCACTCAATGAAAATTAAATAACTATTGTTGGTTTAGTTTATAGCATTTGTTGCGATTAAATACATAGTTTTATGTGACGTCAACATTTATACATAATGATTTATTAAGTAAAAATTTAAAAAATTTATGGTTGTATATACGTTTCGTATGATTGGGTCACATAAATATAATACCTTTCTTTTATTACTACTACTACTACCAAGTTGATTGTTTATTGGAGACACTTTACTTGAACTAAATTAGGGTCCACATTTAGCACTGGAGACGGGACCAAAACCCATAGTCATCAAGATGCAGTCTCACAGCCTCAGCCGTTTGTTCCAGCAAAATACTTCGAGTGGTATATTTATTGGAATATTTGTTTAATGGTTACAATTTGATGTTTGATAAAAATGACGAATAAAAAGAATGTTTTCGAAACTTCATTTATGCCGATTCAAAATTTTATTTCAGATACTTTGATAGAAGTAACGTTAGTTGTACTGATTTGTAGGTCTGTATTGTTCAAGTTGACGCGAATAACCTGCATTTGACACACTAAGCTGTCGCCTATCCATAATTCGATAAACTTGTACCCGAGTGATCTCATGGTAGGGCGCTACATTTAGACTTAAAGAGATATGAGTTAGATTGACATCACGGAAACCAAATGCGCAAAGTCGAATGGATTTTGCTAATATATCCACTTGTCCACCTATCTATTTTTACTACTTTGAATATTGTACGCAAAACATTTAGTGTCGCGGGTGAGATTCGAATGCATGCCCACCTAGGTCCAAGTTGAGGGTTCTACCACTAGACCACCTCATCAAATGCTCAAACCAACAAAAATTTAAAAAGTTTATAAGTTTAATACCTAAATTTGTTCAGGACTTGTAGCATTGATTTTGCCAAACTGTGTGCTATTTTTGCTTGAATCGAATTCAATAGTTTAATCATTTTGTAACACCACGTTGAAATTGAATAATGCTAAACAGGAAAAGGGATGCATGTTTTTATTTAGTGAGATATTTATCGATTACCAATTTCTCAATGATCATATGTTAACTTGATGTTGTGATAAAATTGAATGTATGTTATAGTGTAATTAAAATCCAAACAGTGCAAGGTGTATTTCGTATTACTAGTAACAACCAATGAGCTCTATAATGGGTGAATAAAACAGTTGAATTTGTTTTTTTTATATATAATAGTTATTATTATTATTATTGTCACCGTTATCGTTATTGTTGTTATTACTATTACTATCACTACCATTAATAATATTATTATTGTTGTTATACCAAATATATCAATTCGATCATTAGTTTAATATATGGAGGATTGTTAATATATATATCTGTGTAAAATCGATCAATACAGTAGTGGTTATGATGGGCCACGTTTTTCACATGCGTATGGATCAGTTGCATTTTTTCATTATACTGCAACTTTTGTTTTTATATCAAATTGTGTTGCTAAAGAATTTGTTAAGAGTTCTTTTTATAAAAATACATATTTATATACAGTTCAAGGTTTCAATATGCACATGGTCTATTTTATGATATGCGTGGGTGTCAATAACGTTTTGAAACAAATGTTGATTTTGGCCAGTTTATATTGATAAATTTTATGATTTAAAATACCATATACATAGCCAAGTTAGAGTATAAGGCTAACACCATTACCTATATGAAAGCTGCATATTATTACAGATGTACCAAGAATGTACCAATATATATATATATATGTGTGTGTGTGTGTGTGTGTGTGTGTGTGTGTGTGTGTGACTCGATGGCCTAGCGGTACAGCGCTTGACTTGGACTTCGTGGACATAGGCTTGAATTCTACTACCGGTACTAAATGCGGACCCACGTCTTGCTACGCTGAACTATCCACTGCTGAAAAGTATTTCCCGTAAAATATTTGAGGTAGTAAAAAATAATTCCGTAGACAATGGCAAGAAAATGAAGGCACGATTGTGTCATACAAGATTATACTAAAAGCCAAAGGCAACACAATTAATTGTATAAAATGTGAATATTCATTTAGCGAAGCCCTAGATATGATGGTCTGCATGTAGTAAATCAGTGTTGCAAGCCATATCTATCCAGTTTCGAATCGACTAGTCCACTCGCTTGTGCTACGTTAGGAACATTTGAGCCTGTAGTTTGACCATCTACAAAGTCACACATTTAATTGATATCTATTCGTGTCTCTTTCGACTTGCAATTCAGGACTTTGTCGACAACGAACAACAAGACGCTTTGGACTTTCTCCTTCTCATCCTCAACACGTTGGACGAGGAGGTGCGCTATGTCGAAAAGCCCAACTTGGAATGGAATTATCGCCCGTCTCGACACAGTCCCGTTTCTCGGCTACTTTTTCATCGCGATTCGTCCTATTTAACGCCGCGTGCCAAGGTGAAAAATACCGATCAGCTAAATCGATCGAAAATTTGTCAACTTTTTGCCGGCATCCAAACACATCAAATTATTTGTCCCAACCCAAAGTGCGAACGATCGCTGCTCACCGATACAAACCAGGCTAGTCATTTGAATGAAACCCCAGTTCCCAAGGTCTTCAAACGATTCAAAGACGTCATAATGCCGAAAAACAAGGTCAAACGAACAATGAGCAAATTGGAATCCAAAGCTCAGTCAAAATGGCGTCAAAATGATGAAAATGCGTGGGTGACCAAAGATGAATTGTTTTTGACCTTGAGTTTGTGTCTACCCGACGTTTCGGTTGATTCAAATGAAATGACCTTGGCAAAGTGGGATCATTTGGATCAGCATCCAGACGAACGATTAGTTTGTGTCTATTGGATTCCCTGTGGAATGGGGCTAAACAAAAACTTGGTAAGTCGGGATTGTATGTGCGCGTGTGTGTGTGTGATTGGTTATAGCGGACGAATTCATTCAATGTTTTGAGAGTTTTTGCATCAATATTGGGAATTAGATCATTACATTTGTTTACCGAAATATTTAAATCCACAAATCCACTCTATTTAATGCTAAGTCTAGATTGACAACAAGGAAGAATGGTTGAAACGTGGGGCTAAGAAAAATTACACCATTGTATTTATACCTGGGTGACAGAAACAACTAGAGTGCCAGATTCAAAGATGGATGGGTGTGCGTTTGAGTTCTATTGTTGGCATTAAATGAGTGTCTTTGCCTAGAACTTTGCTAAATGTTTACTTATCCATAAAATGCGTTTTCCTTCAAGCATTGAAGCAATAAAAACCGGATAAATAAAATAAATGAATAAATACCAATTGGTGCCAAAGTAATTACAGAAAGAAAGATTTTAAAAAAGTGTATTGTGTGCCACACACAATTTAACAGTAACATATTGTAGTGACTAACAAGCGGTTAACACTCAACAATGTTAGATCAAGTTTTTACATCCTTATTTAGCTACGTTTTTAATTGTTACACAAAGATAATGAACTAAAAGTTAAGACGACTGAAGTGAAATATTAATGTATATCATACTTATCCATGGTATTAATTAATTTTAACGTACCTATCAAAGTGGCAAATAGACGGGGTTTTTTATCCATATATTTTATCGTATTTAAGCTGATACACATCCTATTCTGTAATACAATACCATTATACGTTATATAATGATGGTTTTCCAACTTTTTAACTACAATAATTACATGTATTTATTGCATTACATGTACATCAACTATTACATAATCTTGCCTATACTTTCAATTGTTCCTAACATTTCTACTATTTGGTTGTGTATTATATATTTATGATCAACGGTAAATGTATTTCTAGTGGGATTATTAAAGATCAACTTGATAAAATACATAGTAAACAGCGTACACATTTTATTCACGTTTTGTGAATTGCATGGCACTTAGCTGTAGAAAGTACAATTGTGAACTACAGGGGCTAAAATAGGAGCTGTCAAAATTAGCATATTGAAATTGATTGACTTTCCTTACATCACTTAAGTCACCAATTGTAAAGTTGTCTTAAAACATTCAAATTAGTTTTGGAAGTTTCGACTTGTTTGGTTCGAATTTATTTGTACATGGAACAGATTGAAAACGTTGTCATTTTTATTTCTTAAATTTCGTTTTTATTTATTTTTACTATTTTGAATGTTTGCACGGGAAACACATCTTTTAGCAGTGGACATTTTAGCTAAGCCGAACGTGGGCCTGTATTGAGTGGGGTCCGTGGAGGGATTCGACCCCATGCCCACCAGGTTAGAGTCCAGCGCTGTACCGCTAGACCACCCCGGTGTGTGATGGTTGCCCAAATGTAGGGGCTACGTGCTACTTAGATTCAAATCCTGCATTCACTACTACAACTTTAACTGTGACCGCAGAAATTCTTACATATCATGTGCGCCTTAAACTAAAAATATGAAGTGTTGACGTGTTTGTATACATTCAAAAATGCATAGGTTGAATGATCTATGTTTTGCGAAATGAAACTTGCCATACTTAATAACACAACGTATATGACATAAATGTTTCACGTTTAACACAAATATTTGACGGTTTTTATCGTAGGAGTATTGTAAAATGCTGCTTTGTGTGAAATATATAGATTGTGGTGCATTCTTAATAGATGAATATTGTAATATTTTATTATTACATAGATAGGACATTTTTTGTGAAATTGTAGTTGGAGTATAAACATTCTATTTACAAATAATGTGTACTAAAAGCTAATTGTGTAATTATTGAGTACAATTTGTAGTTTCAACGAGAATAAATGAATAATTTTATCATCTAATAATTGATGATTAAATATACACCTTTAACCTAAAAAATATAATAAGTTTTTTAATAATTAACACAATATACAATATGTGACTTACATTCAATATACACAATAAGTTTAATAGCCACTGAATACGAAACAACAATTGTAAATGTTTCTAGTTTTTTTAACTAAAAGAATAGTAATAATGGTTTGCCAATTATACTTTATAGAAACAATAGCAGTAGTATAGTAGTTACTTGTATACAAACACATTGATGCTTGTTTAATCAAGTACAAATGTATATGTGTGAATTTAATGCACTTTTTACGTCCAGTACGTTTTCAATATTCTATACATTAGTAATAAAAATTATTTTGTTCGTGTAAATTATAAGCAAAAGTACATAAGAGCATTGTTGTTTATTTGCTGGTTCAATCTGAAAAACACACAATACCAGATTGCACATTGTACAGTTGTGCAAAAGTATTGTGTGCGATGGAACGCATCGATAGGGAGAATACAGCTCTAACTGCTGACTCAGGATTTTATCAGTGACGTTTTTCAATCAATTTGTTGAACGCCCAAATTTATTTTATTTCTAGTTTTTTTATTTATAGTAGGATATTGGACCTCAGGCAAGCGTCAACGTTTTTTACACACCGGCGACGTATTTTAATAAATCACTTTCCTTGTTGTTGTAAAGGCACCATTGCTAATTCGGACTTAAATTCTATTTCTTTCCCCCGGGGTTCATAAACACGACATAGTGCTCAATTGGTAACAAGATTCTGCAAACGTTCAAGTATCCATTTTTGCACCTTTTTTTCGGCCATATTCTAAACGTTCAGCAAACCTAATATATACTTTTATTTATATTTAATTTTATATTTACTACTTTGAATGCTTTACGGGAAACGCATCTTTTAGCGGTGGACATTGTTTAGCGAAGCCAAACGTGGGCCCGCATTGAATGGGGTCGGTGGAGGGATTCAAACCCATATCCAAATCGAGCGCTGTACCGCTAGACGACCCCGGTACATATTTGCATTTGTGACGAGTGTATTAAATACTATAAATTTATTTTTAATTACTTTACTCAGTCTCGGTCCAAACAATTCATCATTAGTTTGAAATCATCTGATAAAATTAGAAATTTGTATCTCAAAGTGAACGATTTGATTCAATTAACAAAACGTCCTAATAATGTACATAAATCACCTAAAAAGAATCAAAACAGTTGTGAAAAGAAAGATTGCAATCCAACGGATGCAAGTTCGTTTCAATTTATCATAACCGAAATTACTTGGCACGGTTTTGGATCATGGTTTTTGGTAAGTCAATTTTGATTGGCTTTCCAAATTTGGCGAAGTTTATAATTGGACCAATATATATGATTGGTTTTTAGATATTCATTGATTGGATTAACTTGCACCAAGGTTGTTTTACCATTGATCTTGCTAGTATTTCGGTTGACAAATTGTTTTTTTTATTTGACTAATTAGTCAGTTTACTTTTTTGTTTCAAGAATATGCATTTGTAGTATTTAACAGTGTGTAAATGTTGATAACTACAGTACCAAATTATTTGTTATATCTTGTTTTTATCCTTTAATGTTATATTGCTCACTTGTAATTTTTCCTGGTTTATTAAAACAAGATTATGTTAAAAAGATGTATATTTTTGGTGTCCAAATCTTTGGGAATCAAATGTTCCATTTTATTGAATGATATTGTTAATAAACATTTAAAATCTTTTATACTATTAGCATCAAAAATTGAAGGTAATAATACTCACCAACTACGTACAGTTTTGAACAAATCTAAAGCTTCTGGAAAAAAAACAAGGAGAACCTACCTGCACATGAAAGCCAAAACTAATCAATACAAAAACTCATGTCAAATTTGAACTTCTAACAAGCCTATCAAAGTAGGAATCATTTCACCCACGCATTTATTTAAATTAATTTAAACATCCTACAGCATAATGTAACTGTATCTTATAATGACTTATTCAGAGTATAGTAATTTTGAATTTATTATTTTTTGAACCACATTTTTACTGTATTGACTATATTTATATTCATTATTATATAACATTCTATATTTCATTTTGTTCTCAATATTTGTACTACTACTTTTTTCTCATTTTGTAATTTTATTTAATTATTTTTATTGATAGTATTTTTGCACTGAATGTATCTCTAGTGGGATACTAAGCTTAATGCAATTAATAATAATATTATCTAAGGTAAAAGAACAATGAAATATTTTATTAATGGTTTTTTGAGACTGGTACACATTCAATACGTTACCCCCAATTGGATATTTTATTGAATTGGCTTTATTTGATTAGAAAAACGGGTACATAAGTATACATCAGTTGAGCTTTGCTTTTAATAAAACCGAATATTTAGTTATTGCAACTTTGATCGAGTAAAAGGAATATGAAATATTTGGTGCTATTAAGCTTTCAAAATAAAAAATGAAGATTTTTAATGCAATTGCATGTCATATATATATATATATATATATATAATGTTTTTATCTATTACGTAATACACAATTATGTTCCTATCTGATCAATAAATGTTATTTCACTTTCATTCTCGTTTAGTAGTTGATGACACAATCCACGTTTTCGCTACTTTGAAGTTTTTCAAACATATTACAGATAGATAAGAAACAAAATGTACTCTTAGCCTACTATGATATTTTAGGATACTTATTTATCTTAGACATATTTAAAACTTACTAATACATGCCTTCAATAATAATTTAATAATCTTTATAAAAAATATTATTCTTAAAAATTATTTGTATTTATAACATTCGTCATAGCAATAAAGTCAAATTACTCCATTTATTAGATCTGAAAAACAAACATATGAATTGTTACAAAAACAAATTTATTGACTAAGGTAAATGAATGTATGAAGAAAATGTTACAAACTTTATAATGACAACAATTCAAGTTGCATTCGCTGTCATTTATCATTTCTATTAAGGGACCAATAAAATTCTTTAAAACTCGATTTTTTATAACATAAATGCTATTTTCCATACGTAATTCGTTATTTTACTACTTGTTAACCTACTCTTTAAGGAACTGAAAACATAAAATGTTTAAATCCAGGCTGTAGACGATTACATGTACAAAGGTATGGTTTTTTTGGTTAACAAGCTTTTTTCATTCTAAACAAGTCAAACACATTACCAATTCTAAAGTGTATCCTGGAGCATAATTTTGAACATGTTTTTACTACTTTAAATATTTGGTTAATGTAACAACTAAAATAATTTGTTAAAATTGTTTTATAAATTACCTACTGTTTAAACAGTGGTTAGTATGAATCAATATTTGTAACTTCATACATTTTATCACAAATAACTATGTAAACAAGATGCATATGCAACTTATTTTGCAAAATATTTGTAATTTCTAGCAAAATTCACATTGTACATGACATATTTTCAGTTTAATTTCTTCTAAAATCATAAAGGATAACAGTTGTACTTCTTAAAAAACTCCAGTAATTTCAATCTTTGTAGCTTAATAGAACATGTATTACGACAGACTTTAAAACCAAATTTAGCAAATTTATACATTTTTCAAAAAACCAATATCACAAATGTCTACATTTGGTATGTGTACTCGTTTTAAATTTATTCTTCAAGTTTTGCTTCATTTTGTAAAAATAAAATGCAGATGATTTAAAAAATGGTTTATTTACAAATGTTTTCTACACACTAGACACGTTTATATATATATATATATATATATATTGCAATTCTGTAGAAGTTTGCATCACTTATATAGAAAGATTAAATTGGTATTGAAAAGAGCTTTTTACTCTGAACACACGTCTGAACTGAGCAAACTAAGACGACCAAATATAGCAAAATGAAACGTAAAATTAATATTGAAAATGTGTTTAACTTACCTAATATTTTTTGACAAAAAAATTGTTCTTATTAAATTATTTTTAAAATAGTATATTTATTAAATATTCAAAAATAGTGCAAATTTGTATGTAGTTGTATAAACACTTATTTTACTTTAAAAATCAAAAAAATTTTATTAACCATTTTTATGAACAAATTGAATATTTAAACATTTGGAAAAATTTAACTAGAAATCAGTAAAGTTTTGGGTATTGCATTATTGAAAATGTATTGCACAAATTAAACCTTTACAATGTTTGTGATATTCTAAAGTCTGCAAATAGTTTTCTTTCTACTTTATTCTAAGTTCGGTATGCATCATATGAAGGTACAGAGTTAAATATATTACTGCTTCGGGGCTGGCCTAGCTGTACAGCGCTGGATGCGAACTTGTAGGTTTAAGTGCCACCACCAGCACTAAAATGTGAGTCAGATAAAAAATAAATTTTGTTTAAAAAAATGATAACATAAGTACAACTTAATATTTACGAATTGCAGCAAAGTGGTTGAATCGTTTGTGTTCTGGTCAATAATTCAATACTGGGAACTGATTCCTTTTCATTCTTACACAACTTGGCACACGATTGAAGCATGACATAGGACCAACTAATGAGGCAATTGGTTTTACACTATTTTAGCCAACCAAAACAGCCAATTGTAAAGTCACGTTTAAGGAAATATTAACGTGAACTCGAACTTGAGTGGACATGGGTTGGAGTGCCACTACCGTCATTATAATGTGGACCCCGTGTTTTACTTCACCCAATGTTTACTTGGTGAAAATTATTTCTCGTCAAGCATTCAAGTAGTAACAATCAAATAAATGAATAAGTAATATGAATCTTTGGTATAGAAAAATGACGAACCTTTTTATATTGCACAATATCATCAATGCATTTGTTTAGCCAAAATTCTTGAACCCATATTTTTGCATTCATAGTCAACGAAAATCATCAATTTTATCAACCATAGATTTTACATTGAAAGACAGTATTAGTGGTAGTGACATATTTCCTGATAAAGTTGATTTTAAAGCACATTGAAATCAACTATGATGATATTTTTTTGCGTTTAAAATGTTTTTTAGATACATTTTCAAAAAAAGTATTAGGTACAAAAGAAGAATTAATTCTACTATTAAGAAAATAAATATATAAATATAAATAAAATTTAGCATGGACTTAACATGTGCATGTTGCGTATGTGTATGTATGTGTAGTTATTAATGTTAAGTTAATTACATCACATAATTTTATGTATATATATACTGATTCTTTACATGCATGTGACTGAAGAGAATATACGAAATGAATTCATCTCACAGTTTACGTCTTCCATTATTTTTGTTTGGAAATAAAATTGTGTTTATATAATTTCAAAGATACATTATTAAATTTTAAGTTAATAGCAAATAGAAATAAGTTATATATATAGTAAAATCAGTGCTATATATAATTTTAGATTAAATGCCCTTTATACAATTTATTTTATAAATAACAACTATGCAAAAATATATAAATATATAACACTACTCAATCACATGTATGTCATAAATAAATTTAATTGACGTAATACGGTGGCATTGTTAATAAACCAAATAAAATTGGTTATTTTGCCTTTGGTAGACCTGTTGTACCGCTTGTAAAATTATAATCAATATGACTGGGAAAATTTTGATTTTTTAACAAAGGTGACAATAGTGACTAATTTTCTCATTCCAATTTGCATAAACTGAACATTGTTCAATTTGTTGATCAATAGTACACATAGTGTTACAACAAAATTCACTGCTTGCATAATACATCGTCCAATCGGTATTGATTTTAGGACGAATCAGCTTCCGTTGAACAAATTCATCCAACCCATTTCCACACATCCTATTCCAACCTCAAATCGCAATTGAAATCGTCAACACTGCCCGAACCCGGTCTCTACGCCATCGAATTGTCCTGTTCATCGTTGCCGCTGCCTTCGTCGAACAAAGAAGGCACTTCGACCAACGGCTATTCCAAGTTGGGAAATTTTATAGATTTGTTTGGCGAAGGATCGCCTGTCAAATTGAAGAAAAAAGGCAAATCAATTCGTACATCGAACGAATCGAAAGAGCCGAACAAATTGCATTCCAAGCCCGTTCATGCTGTTGGATCGATTGGAAATTCGGACATGTTTTTGCCGATTCGTGACTTGGTGGTCCAACCGGAAGAAGCGTCTTTGGACGAAACCAAGTGGAATGCCAAACAGCCGGAGCAAAATGTAAGTAAAAGACGATGTTTATTTTATCATTTGCCATATTTCTGTTATTGTTTTAGTTTATTAGTATTATTATTATTATTATTATTATTACAAAACCCTTTTGCTTTAAAAATAACCATGGGGCAACAGATAACAATTAAAGCAAAGAACAACAACAAAATCCCATAATTCAAAAAGAACATCAGACAACAAAATGCTTTCATGTATTTGAACATTCTGCCAAACGTTTTGCTTGATCCCATGAAACATTCACTTTAGTTAGATCTAACGTAGCATTTGACCAACTAATTTTCTTCGTCTAATTGTAATGATGTCATGGAGTGAACGACAGTCGGTAAAACGACTGTCAACATTTAATTCCGATTGTGGGACTCCAACACACATCCAGTCAGCTTTGACTTTATCGCATTAGGAAATTAATACAAAGCAATAACCCCTATCCCATAGTTCTACAAATGATAATATATTTTTATTATAATTTTAAAATTAACGTATTTTTAACCGAATAAAGTGCAGTGTCTTTGACTAGTAAAAGTACAATTTTTGTTTTCACATAACTCAAAGTTCAATAACAATTGTAATGATTACAAATTACTTCAGACAATAATGGCTTACAAAATAAAATTTTTAAACAAAACATTAATTGAATGCAAAATTAATTTTCACAACAAAAAGGGTTTTGTAATAAAAAATAATATGATAATAATAGATCGATAAACGCAAGGGCTCCTTAAACATTTACAGAAACTTGGAGAAAACAATCAATATTATCTAAACCATTTAAGATGTAGTTTTCATTGTTTGTATTTTACTTTTTATAAATGTTTAATTATAGTTCATTTGTTTAAGCTAGAATTTAATGATGATATTGGTGCAAAGTGTTTATTATTATTGTTATTATTATTATTACAAAACCCTTTTGCTTTAAAAATAACAATTAAAGCAAAGAACAACAACAAAATCCCATAATTCAAAAAGAACATTAGACAACAAAATGCTTTCATGTATTTGAACATTCTGCCAAACGTTTTGCTTGATCCCATGAAACATTCATTTCAATTGGATCTTTTCGAATAGTTCTTAGCCAAATTTTCTGTGGTCTACCAATCTTCCATTCCAAAACCGTTCTTGCTGGTCTTTCGGACGGTAAACATAGAAAATTATCAAGTAGTTTTCTTCGTCTAATTGTAATGATGTCGTGCAGTGAACGGGAGTTACTTCTTCTCATGATCTTATCAATTGAAATGTGATATCGACAGGTAATCTTTAAGATACTTCTAAGACACCGGCGATGAAAACATCCATTTTATTAATCTTGTCTGTTCTCTTTCACGTTTCACGCCCATATATTGCTGTAGGAATGATTATTGATGCGGACAAACGAAGTTTTGTCTTCAGGCGGATGGAAGAACATGACCATATTGCCTTTCCCAGACTAACTTTAACATCAATTTCGGTTTTACCAATGATGCTTTTCAGATATGTAAAGGAATCGACAGTTTTTGTTTACCTATTGTTATTAGTCAGCTTTGGCTGCTTGAATGCTTGACCCATAAAACATGTTTTGAGAAAGTGGATCGATTGTTGGCAAAGTAAAACGAGGATTTGCAGCAACTCATGCCAGTGTTGGAACTCGAGTCCATCGTCATCCATATTGAATTCTTGAGCTCTAGTCATTTGTGGCATTTTATTGCTGGGGTGGTCTAGCGGCACAGCGCTCGAATTTGGACCTTGGTGGGTATCGGGGTTCGAATCCCACCACCGGCACAAAATGCGGGCCCACGTTCGGCTTCGCTAAAATGTCCACTGCTGAAAGATGTTTCTCGTACAAACATTCAAAGTAACAAACATAAAAAAAAACTTCCTTCAACAATATTGTTCTATCGAGGTGTCCATTTTGCCAAAATACATTTTAAATATTTCACATGACATCTGTATTGTTATTCATTTGTCACGTGACTACATTTTGTTCAGTTTTTAATTTTCAGATTATCTATTTCAACAATTGGTCTTGCTGGGTTTTTGGACCAATAAAAGTAGAATTTGATTGAACAGTCATATAAATATAATTGTACTAAACTCATTTTTAAAAATAAGTTCCTAATAAGTGGTTGTTTCAACTGATCGTCAGGATGTTTTTAAAAGACTGGAAATAAATTGTGGGTGTAGAATTTGACAAGCACTTTTTGACAATCCCCTTTTCATCTTTCTACTTTATTCTAAGCTATCCGATGTGGAACAGTCGTATGCGAAATATTTTTGATATTATTTGCGTGTTGAATTATCTTATTATTTATATAAAGAGAAACATTTTTTAACTACTCTTTTTCCTGTTCCATTAAAAGGGCGACATTCAGCTTATTTTAATTCACGCAATTCCTACAAATGCCCAGTTCACCAAAAACAGTCCAAAGGAGAACAAACATTCTAATTTGCACATATTTTCACCTCCGTCTGCCTTGATGGTACGTTTTTCGTTGTTTCGTTGATGTAGAACGTTTTGGTTTATGTGTTTGGAATGAAACTGCTTATTGTACATATTTGGTGTTCTGCATAATTATGCATTTATATAAAATAAATTATTGGTTAGCGTTTTATTCAGGGACTAAGTTGTTGTGAGGTTTTCTGTCCAACAGATTTAGATCCTTCTACGTACATAAGAAATTTTGTGGTAACACAAGCGATATTCTTGTTGATAGGGTTTCTATTCGGCTGAGCTCATTATTATGTAATCTTCGGTTGCGCAACCTGTTTACTTGGTTAAATGTATTCACCGTTGAATTGTTTAAACGATAAACTTTGAAATACTACTGCATCACAATTTGTATTGTAGCAATTTTGTAGTGTTCAATAGACTTGTTAAATGACTATTGAATGTATGTGTATTTCTTTAAATGATACATTGTTTTACACATTACAAGTGTTGAAAGTAGACGAAAGAATTTGAGTTTATTGAAAGTTCGGTCTACATATGAGTCTATAATTTTATACAATATTGTGTATTATGATGCTTTTTTCGTAACCAACTACTATATACGTTTCAATGAACTATGTTCCGCGATGGTTTAGTAGTACAAGGATGAACACAAATTGACTGGGTATGGCTTTGAGTGCCACTAGTGGCACTAAAATGCGGGCCTTCGTCTGACTTTGTTAAAGCGCCTACTTGCTGAAGAACGTATATCCCAACGCATTCAAGCAGTAATAATATAATAATAATAATAATAATTTTAATACAAGGGTTTCTTGTAAACTTATAGAAATTGGATTGTACTAGTTGAATGTGCGCAACAAAAAATAATTGTCAATAATTTTTGAAGCCCGGATGGTCTAGCGGTACAGCGCTCGACTTGGACTAGGTGGGCATGGGTTCGAATCCCACCACCGGCCCACTAAATGCCGGCTCACGTTCGACATCGCTAAACAATGTCTACTGCTGAAAGATGCGTTTCTTGTGCAAACATTTAAAGTTGTAAAGATTTAAAAAAACTGATATTTACCATGTATATATGCAGGTGGTGGACAAAATAATGGAAACACCTTAAAAAATCAACAAATTATAATTTAATATGGTGTAGGTCCGCCTTTTGAGGCAATTACAGCTTCAATTCTCCTAGGTATTGATTCATACAACTTGTGAATTATTTTCAACGGAATTGCAAGCCATTCTTCAGTTAGAAAACCCTCCAATTCTTTAAGAGATGATGGGGGTCGAAATCGTTGTCTTACTTGAATCTCTAAAATTGACCGTAAATGCTCAATGATGTTGAGGTCTGGAGATTGTGCTGGTCATGCAAGATGGTCAACTTCATTACAATGTTCCTCATGCCATTTTTTAACAATTCTAGCTGTATGGATTGGGGCATTATCATCTTGAAAAATGGTGTTTCCATTTGGAAACAGTGCTTGAACCATAGGGTGAACTTGATCGCTCAAAATTTGTAAATAGTCTCTGCTGTTAATTTTTCCATGAAGGGAAATTATTGGCCCTCTGGATTTCCAAGAAATAGCGCCCCAGATCATCACAGAACCCCCGCCATGTTTTACGATTCGTTGGAGGCAGTCTGAATCAAACGCTTCTTTGAGCTCAGTAGTAATTTTAAGAGCCGTGGTCCTACGGTCCGTTCTAACAATTCGATTTAAAGTCCGACGGTCTCTCTCAGACAACTTCGACTTTCGGCCAGACTTGTGCTTTGCTGAGGACGTTTTCCCTTCTTTTTCGAAGGCAGTCATTACTTTTGAGACAGTACTTCTTGAAACACCAAACATTTGGGCAGTCTTAGTTACACTAGCGCCTACCATACGAGCACCAACAATTTGGCCTCTTTTAAAATCTGAGAGGTCTGCCATTATCGGGTATAATTAATATTTTAAATATCTGAAAACAGAAAAATAACACACATTTTACATCAATATACCAAATAACAAAATTATTATACAGAAAATAGGAACATATGCCAAGTTTTGATTGTTTAAATTATGTTCTAAGATTATGATGGTAAAATATTAGGTGTTTCCATTATTTTGTCCACCACCTGTATATATATATGCGCGTGTGTAATTTCAGGTTTCGCAGGATATCAGTTTTGCAAATTTACAGAACAAAATCGTTTCGCTATTGGCGTCAAGTGCAAATTCAACTGTCGAGTATATTCAACAAGTATTTCAAACGTACAATTTTGATTTAAATATGATTATTGTTGATTCGTTTCGCGAAGTAAGTTGTGAGCAAATGATGAATACACACAGTTCTCTTTTTTTGATTACTGATCATAATAAAACATATTTTTTTTTAGTAAAATGATTGGCTCATGGGTGTTATTGAAAAAGTTGAGTGTTTTTGCTAATCAAATGTTTTACCAAAACCAAGTTTTATTAAGTGGACAATAGTTAACCAAATCAAGTGAGGACGTGTATTTAATGCCAGCGGTGGAAGGCAAACTTGTCTGCCCAGTTCTGAGTCGCACCTTGTGCTAGTTCTGATATTGATGTCAAACAGCAACAACAAAATATTTTAGCAATGTTATTATTATTTTCAATTCCAATTTGAGGTTTTTCGTTCATAGAGAATATATTTCCAACATACACAGTCTCTAGAATTGTTATATTAGAATTGTCAGATTCACTTGAATAATAAATGTACTAGGTTTTTAAGTCAACCAGGATCACTGTACAGCTGTTTCATCCTTATTGGGAATTATCAGCAGCGCATATCTTTCAAGTTTTACGCCAACATGAACTTGAACCCACGCCTCATCTGGTGTCAGGCCAGCGCCTTAATCTATTGAGCTACGGGTGGATGACTTAGTAAATTTATTATTCAAGTGAATCTGACAATTATAATATATTAATTCTAGAAACGAATAATCGCTTAAAAAACGCATTGATAAATACACAGTTTCTGATGATTTATTAACATAAATTTTGTAAATCGTTTATCATGTTGTTATTTATTTAATAAAATATTTTTGTTTTTTGTAGAGGTAGGATAGCTAATTCCGTGTTATGAAAACAATACGATTTTTACATTGTGCATTTCAAAATTACTTTAAAATAAGCATGAAGCAACAAGGTAGCACAAAGAGTAAAAATAACAACAAAGTCCGATGATTTAGATAGAATATGGGACAACAAAATGAATAGAATATTTTGCCACCATTTTTGTTTGATCCCCCATGAGATAATCATTTAAAATTATAAACATTCTCAATAATTCTTAGCCAAGTTTTTTGCGGTCTACTCCAACCTTTCTTGTACCATTATGAATTTTCCATTCCAAAACCGTTTTTTTGGGCGGAAATAGTAGAACTTGACCAATTGTGAAGATTCTGCAAATCGAAGTTTGAGCTTCCTTTCGACTTTCACTCAACCCTATCATTTGGATCGTGCTATCATTTTTTTATCGTTTGTCGGAATGGCGTTCTTTTATTGTTTCTGTACCATTACATATATATGTTTACAGAGACCAGTTTACTAACTTTGTGCTCAAACCCTCCTCTTTTATCCAGGTTTGGGACTGGCTCGATTGATTCATTTCTGATCTTATATATATATATATTAATTCAGTTGAGTGTTGTTTTTAGCGAAAAGTTTTACTGTTATCATTAACATTCATCTTTGAATTATGGATATTAAAGTTAATCATTAATGTTTATTTTTTTATAATTTCTTTGGTGGTAATGTATTACTTGAATAGTTGACAAAAACAATTGTCAACCATTTGGTGGTAATGTATTACTTGAATAGTTGACAAAAACAATTGTCAACCATTTATAAAGGTCACTGAAGGTTTACGCGTAGTAGTTCTGATGGTAAGATTCGAATGCATGTTTATCCAACTACCACTCTGGTGCTGTATCATTCTTGGACAGTATTTTAGCTTGTACAAAGACAACAAGGCAATAGGACTATATTCTCCTTTTGTATATATTTCTATAAAGTTGTTTTTTACATCAAGGCGTACACTTCTAAGCCGGTTTTTCTATCTTTTTTTGTAGTAAGATACGTTAGTGTCACTTTTTCTTCCTCCTTGATTGTCAACACGAATTTATACATTTTAATTCTATAGAAATCTTGCAAACAATGATTGTACTGATTGTACTTCTATTGACAACAATATAAATAAATTATTGTAACATTTGATAAACGTTCCAAAGCTATGATTACTAATTTATTTTTTTAAATAAATGTCTTGTGGCATACCTTTGATTTTTTAATAAACTATATTTGTATAAAAAAAACCGGTGAAATATGTTGTTTTTAGAATTGATGCAACGTAGTTGAATGCACTTTAACATTTTTTTAAATTTTAAACTTATTTCTAGTTTACTACTCAAGTTATTATTGTAAACCAGACTATTCGCATATTGTGATTTGATTGACTTTATATTAAAAAAATGGAATTAAATATTAAATTAATAAAACTGTACAAGAGGCATTATTATTGTTTGAAGCAGAAAATAAGCACATAACTTTATATTAAACTAAGATTGTTGTATATGATGTAATTTTATTTCAATGTTTGATGACAATTTATTGCCAATTTAGGGCGACAATAACTACTTTATACGAACTTGTTTTGAATCTTTTTACTACAATAGTAATGATGGGTTTTTAAGGGATTATTTGTTTTTAGAAATGTTATATTAGTATTGTCAGATTCACTTGAATAATGCATTTACTAGGTTTTCAAGTCAATCAGGATGACAGTACAGCAGTTTCATCCTTATTTGGATTTATCAGCGGCGTATACCTCTCAATTTATTATTCAGGTGAATCTGACAATACTAATATAACAAAAGCAATAGTCAGTACAAAGAGGGAGTGATGCATTTTATTATTCATTGTGTCGACGTGGTCAAAAGGTACAGCGCTGGACGCACACTTGACTGGAAATACATTTGCGTGCTATCGTCGGTACTACATGCGTGTCCCCGCTTGGTTTTGCCAAAATAATCGAGTGCTGAAAAATGTGCTATGTACAACATTTAAGCCGTAACAATGAAAAAAGTGTCATTATTTATGTTTACTCCTTTCAATGTTTTACGAGAAACATCTTTCCGTGAAACCGAATGTATGGGTCGGTGATGGGATTTGAACTAATGCCAACCCACGTTCGAATCGAGCGCCCTACCCCTAACCCACCCCCGACAAATTAGCTGATGAACGATTTTGTATCAAATGTCACCAATGCCCACACTATTCAACCGTTCGTGTCAAAATGTCTTTTTCCAATTGACATCTGCATTTAGGACTCGGGTGAACTGAATTCCAAAATGTACATAGACTATCCCCTTCTCCAAAACTCCGTCCAAAACGCCTCGATCAATACCGGCTACCTGACTTGGCTAACCAATAGCGGATCGGTTTTGGTTGCCAATTTGGCCATCCTTCGGTTGATTGTCGTTTGGCCCTTTTTGTATCACACCGGATTCGACGATAACGACTGTCCCGATATTGCCAAAATGCGTCCCGCATTGGTGCCATCCGTCTTGCGACTGGCGCAACTTTTGAAGTCGTCGGCCGCCGACACGAAAAACGATCAACAACAGTCGTCGGTTTTCGAGCACTTGAACAATGTGCCCATGCACGGACTCAATTTGCAACCAGCCAACGATGGGTTGGGCAAGAATGACAAACGAAAGATTACTCTGATGGATTGTCTCAATGTGGGTTGTTGTTTGTAAAGTACCTTTTTTAATGATTGTTTGGCATTGGTTTATATTGGTAGAGAAAATAGTGGATATTGTGTAGTAAGGATATAGGGGGTATTGGTATATGACAAAGTCACAAAGTGAAATCACCTATCGTTCTAGTTTAGTTTTCATCTGGGATGCCCCATCTAGGGATAGCATTTTGAAAGTATCAGTGTTGTTAATAAGCCAAGTTTGGAGTTTCTTTAATAGTCTAGTTGGTGTGCTAAGAGTGATATGCTTGATGTTCGATAGTGTATCAAGTACCTTTGTGTTTTTAGGGCTATTTCTATTGAACGTTAACTTATTATTGCAGAACGGTGGAATACTTTTAGTGGGATTTCAAATTCCTACTCGACAGCGTTCAGAATTTTGCCAAAACAATTGGTGTACAAATAATCTCCCCGAAAATTTTATGATCGATGTATTCCTAATTCCCTATGGGGGGTCCTTTGTGGATAAGGGATTGTGTGCCCCAAAGTATAACTGGGTTATCATTTTGGCGGTTGGCATACAAGTGTACGTTTAGGGTAGTTGCAATGTTATTGATGCCACAAGACGAACCGACACAACAGTGATTAAATAATTAGGCGACTTTTGGTACAACCGTTTTTTTCCATTTTTAAAGCCTGCCAAGTTCTGTACTGAAGATGAATATAGTAAAAAAGTGACCGTATTAGCCCCTATACGACAATAATGTACTTCAAACCTATATGTTGTGTACTGTAATTTGATACCTTTGCTATTCGACCACTCTACAATAGATGACAAAGGCTATTAATGGCGATGCCATGATTGCAACAATATACTTCATGTTACTATAATAATAGGACTGAACGAAACACAAAACAATGGCGAATTTTATGTATTTCAACAATTCCATTGAATCAAAAATACACATTGGTCGCTTTTGATGAATTTCATGTTATCCATTGTTTACATTGAAAATAAATTGGATCGTTTGTTTTGATTCTGTTTGCGTAGACCATGGGAATGGATTATTGAACGGATGTTAAATTGAACAATTTCATGTGTATTGTACAAGTTACGTGTACAATGAATTCTTAATTTATTTGGACGTTGCATGGTGCATGTAATTTTGAGTTTTGATAGTTCGAATGTCATTTTACAAATTAATGTTGGTAAATCGGTTTTCTCGAATGTCAATGGATGGTCTAGTAGTACAGTGCTGGATTCGATCGCCCATCACTGGCAATCAATGTGGACCCTTGTTTGGTTTCGCTAAATATCCACTTGCTGCAACCTTTTTCCGTAAAACATTTGAGCACTAATCAAAAAATAAAGTAGGATTGTTATTTGCACATCTTACATTCCATCATCAACTCAGGTTTGAAACCGTTTTGAAATTGAGTTGACAAAATTAACTCTATTACAGTCTTTATTATTATTATTATTATTATTGTTATTGTTGTTGTTGTTTGAATGCTTCGAGCGAAACATATTTCAGCAAATAAACACTATAGCGAAATCAAACAAAGGCCTGCATTTTATTGCCGCTGGCGGCATTCAAATCCATCCTCACTCAAGTTCGATTCCATTGCTAAACCACTAAACTATTACCATGACCACATACAAAACAATCATAATATCTGATAATTCAATATTTTCTACGATAGTTTTTTAAACAAATAATAATAATAATAATTATTATTATTATTATTATTATTATACCTTTTAGTTAATCTACTTGTTAAATATTTACCCAATTGTACTAAATTAAATTTATATCGATATTCCCATGAAAAACACCAATATAGAACTACATAAAAGATCAAGTCCTAAATGAATCAGACGATTGGAAATGTTCAAGTTGCGGACTCAAACAGCCCCAGGACACGAAAATACGTTGCCGTTTGCTAAAATTGCCCGCCTACCTGTTCATCTGTTTCAAACGCATCAAACAGTCAATTGTCTATCAATCCAAATGTCCCAGTGGATCAAATCGACAACCGTCGAACGACGGTGTTTGCAAAAACGCCACGAATCGCGGCGGCAACTTGGACGACGAGGACGACAACGGTGGCCATTCGAAAGATTCGTCCCAACCGCCGATCGACGAACCGACTGCGTTTGGCAAAAAGCGATATGGTGCGATTGTTGGTCTTTCTATTTATAATCGACTGTGTTTGGCTAATCACGGGCACACAAACATAATTGTCCGTATTTGATGGCATTGGAAAGTTGTGTTGTGTTGGCAACAGTGATTGAGTCTAACCTTGTTGTTGTTGTTGTTGGAATTTGGTTACAACATGAATAATTTAATACGGTAGATAATAAAACTAACCATCGGAAAAAGTAGTGAAAAAAGGAAATCAATAAAAGTTAGATAACTTTTTGTGTGAGTGTATGATTACAATTCTTTAATTGTAAATTGGGGGAACGAGAAGTATCTAAATATGTGACCAAAATTGCACGATTTACTCACACGATAGCGCAGTACAAATCGTACAGTACTAGCTAATTATTGATTTTTTCACCTTATATACATTTTCAAGGTCCAGTAATCCCGTTGTGATAAAAAAATGCACCAACTTAACTTACACTTACTCACAAAGGATGATTTTTTTTAATTGTTTTTTTCGGAGTTGGTTTTATCATCTACTTTTAATACAATTTTCAGTGTTTCATTGTTTACACCTTTTGAATAAACAAAACTTTTTTTTATTAATAATTGATTTTACATTGCGCTTTCTTTAACTGTTATAATGACATTGGACATCATATAAATGCTAACAAAGTGCACAGTTTTTGGTAGCCTTTTTATGCTTGGATTGCACTTTTAAGAAGAAAGATCACGATTGCCATACGACGCGACAACCCTCTGCCTTTATAAACATAAATTTGAGGGTGGTTATGACTAAGATATTAGCCTAAATACGTTACTAATAGTACAAATATGTCGTAGTTATTCAAGAATAGAAACACTGTACTACTAGATATGTGAACTTGAATGAATTTAAATTCTATCACTGGCACTAACTGAGGGTCGTCGTCTAAGGCTTTGGTAAACTGTTAAAAAATGTATTTGCCAGCAAACATATGCAAGCAATACCAACCAAATAAAAAGCATATAAGAGTACAGTGGTCTAACGGTGCAGCGCTTGATTTGGACCTGAGTGGGAATGGATTCGAATCCCACCACCGGCCCACTAAAATGCGGACCCACGTTCGGCTTTGCTAAAATGTCTACTGCTGAAAGATGCGCGTTTCCTGTCCGAACATTCAAAGTAGCAAAGGGGAATTTTTAAAATGCAATATCCAATTGTACTCATTACTTTATATTTTCCCAACTCCCCTTTGTCATGTCCAACTTTAGCCCAACTCATTCAAACCAAAGCTACCGATTTGATCGATTTTCCACTTCGCAATTTGGATCTCAGCTCGTTTGTCAACGGCGGTCATGATGGCCGTACGGACTGCGAACCCAAACGAGACGAACGCTATTATACAACATTTACGAATGTCAAATTGGAACAAATAAATGAAAATGGTTAGTGTTTGGTATTATCGGTTTATTGTGCGGGTAGATGATAAAACCAACCAAGGGAAAAAGAATTTAAAAAATCCTATTGGTCAACCTCCGTGAGTGAATGTGAGTCACGTTGGTGCATTCTTCTATCAAAAGGGCATTGTTTGACCTTGAAAAATCAATATTTACATACGATTTGTATTGCGTCATCGTGCAAATTTGGTCACACTTATTGAAACTTTTCCAACTTCCGAGTAATCACACACTCACACAAAAGGTTATCTGACTCTTATTGGCTCCTTCTTTCCCAACTTTTCCCTTGGTTGGTTTTATCATTTACCATTGTGCGAATGTTTTGACACTACCAACTCAATTGGTGCAATTCAAATTTGTATCCACCTAGCTACAAGTGTGGTCCTTCACTTAAAGAGAGGCATTGGTTTCCTATCTAATTGTGGACTAATTTGTCTATTGATTTTCTGTACCATCCAAGTGTATTATTTATTAATGTTCAATTAAAAATATCATTATTCTTGTTATCACAGCCAGTTTAAATACTTTAGTAAAAGTACATTTAGAATTATAAAATAAAATAAAAATGTGCACTATTGGCTTTAAAAAAATAAAGTGTGAGACTAATGGAAATAAAGGTTAGGTAATAATTGTAAAATCAAAATCAGTTTCAGTTACATAGTTGTGAGAAATGTTTTATAGATCCGTCAAATCATATAGCGTAGAATAAAAACATTTGAAAATGTGAATTTACTATATTTGGTACAACATTTGCGATTACTTTTATTTTTTAGATTTTATGTGTTATATGAATGTTATTATTATTATTATTATTATTATTATTATTACTGTAAGCTCTTTTATTATCCAATTTTGTTTGCTCATATTATTAGTTCAATATTTTTACTAAGATTTTTTTGCAAATGTACGTTTAGTTTGGCTGAATGATAATCCTTATTTATTATCATTTTAAGTTGCATTCGCATACACATGCTCGACCATTAACTATTGTTGTTGTTGTATAAATACAATGAACTTAGTTTGGTCAGATTATGATCTGTATTTATTAATATTTCAAGATGCAATCACTTTATGCATACATGCATATATATATATATATATATATATGAATAAATATGATGAGCTTAATCCAATATTGGTTTAAGCTAATTTATTGAACAATATCTTTCGGGCATTTAAAACAATCAATTGGGTCGAATTTTAATATAGTAAGGTAACTTTTAATTGTATTTATTTTTAAATGGAAGTGCATTTTTATTATTGGCATTAGATGTACCGAGGTGGTTTAGTGGTACAGTGCTGGGCTCGAACTTAGGTGGATATGGGTTGTTTGGATTTGGTCGAATATTTACTTGTTGAAGCAATAAAATAATAATAATGTGCTGGGGTACAGCGCTCCACCTGGACCTGGGTGGACATGGAGTTCGAATCCCACCACCGGCCCACTCAATGCGAGCCCATTTTCGGCTTCGGTAAAATGTCCACTGCTGAAAAATGTTTATCGTAAAACATTTAATGTAGTAAAAATAATTGATAATAATAATAATAATATAAATTTGACTTCATTTTATTATTTTAATTGTTACAATTTCTCAATGTTTTTAATTTGGTTTCTATAATCTAAGCTATTATATAAATATAACAAAGCATATATTATACATGTTGGAAGTTCAACTTTTCATTAAACATACGCAACAAATTTTTTTTATGATTTCTTGCATTACATTTTTGGCAACCTTGTTACATCATTAACCTAATCCAACTAAAATTGAAACATGCTAATAAAATGTTGTTTTGCTTAACAATTTTAATTAACACGTGATTTACGCATACGTGTTTTCAATACAAACATTTTCAAACGATTATGACGAATAAATCGAATGATTATGTGTGTGTGTGTGCGTGTGTAGAAGAAATAAATTGATTTCAAAAACTGCATGTATGTGTGAATGGTATAAATAACCATGGTCGATATTTCATTTGGTTCAATTGTTACTGCTTTGAATTTTTCACGTGAAACACTTTTGAGCAAGTGGAAACTGTTAAAGCTGAACGACGACCTGCATTTATTGGTCAGCCACTCTTTCAGGTTTGGCGTACGAAATAGTGAAGCGTTTCACTTTTCTTAAAAACTCCATCGTACCTCTACCATAATCCAGTTGGTGGAAAGAAAGAGGCTTAGAGTGCATTGTTAGCGGCCTGACTATTTTCAACAATCAATATTGCCCCTGAGAAAGAAGTGACATTATAATGCCGACAATCGAATTCGGTTAAAGTTGATAAAAGGCCCCATTTTTTATATGCAGGATTTTCAATGTCGAAAATGTAACAATATTGTTTTTTTTATAGTAAAACGTTATTTAGAAATGTTATATTAGTATTGTCAGATTCACATGAATAATAAATTTACTAGGTTTTCCAGTCAACCAGGAGCACTGTACAGCTGTTTCATCCTTATTTGGAATCATCAGCAGCGCATACCTTTCAAGTTTTACACACATGAACTTGAACCCACGCCCTATCTGGTGTCAGGCCAGCGCCTTAAACCACTGAGCTACGGGTGGATGACCTACGACCTGTAAATTTATTATTTATAGTGAATCTGATCAATTCTAATGCCCAGTGTCCTCAAATGCTGCTACGTTACTACCGGTTTAGCAAGTGAGAGAACCCTTTCATTAGGACTTTACCATATAGGTCCTTGCATACTGCCAGGTTTAATAGCCTATCTGACAATACTAATATAACATTTCTAAAAACATAATCCCTTAAAACCTCATTGTTAAATATAACCGAACCGTACTATATAGGTGATACAAGCCACACCAATAAAATGGATTTTTAGTTTACAAGGTTTTTGTCATTCAGAAACGTTCTCCCTTCCAATACTTAGTGTCCAAAAATTATTGATTGGTTATTTCTAGCAATTAGACATAGTTACATTAATGTATTATTTATACAAAATGAACATTATTTAACACTTTTTTTCTGCAATTTATACATGCAGTACATAACATATAAATCTACGTTTTGAAAAGTTGACAGTCCTCAAGGTGAATATAATTATACCGTTGATATTACTGATCAGTTAATAGCCATTCTAAGTCACCATTATGTATGCTATTGTTTTTTAGAAAAAATGACTATCCTTTTTGGTTTAATGAAAAACAATTTCATATGTTAATTAATGTTGAATTAATTTTAACATTGTTTAGTTAATACTGTGGTAATTTCAAATTTTTAAAATTTAACGTGTCTGTGTGTTAGCTAATTGTTTTGTTTAATCGAATGCGCCTGCTCTTGTATAATGTATACATGTTAAATACTATAAATATTTTTAAAATGTTAAGTTGCAATTTTCTATTTGTTCAAAGAATTTAAAAAAAATACTTTTGTGATGACAATTTGATGAGTTTTTGTGGAAACAGTAAAATCTATAAAATATAAAGCTAATATTATTATCAAATAAATATACACAAAATCTTATCATACACTTTATTAGTAATGATTTAAATATTTAATTTGCTTACATAAAATATATTTATTGTAAAAAAATGATTTTTTAAATGACGCCAAATTCTGTTGTATAGAAAAAAAAATGATTGAATTTTTTGTTTCAACGAAAGGTTAGGTAACATTTTAGAAGTTTTCTATTTTTTTACAATTAGACACTATATTCCTATTACTGTTATTTTTCAATTGATTACAAAATTGTAACTATTGCAAAACTTTTGTGCTTAAAAAAATAAGTATGGAACAACAAACTAGCGGTAACAGCGAAAACAACAATTCGGTTCCATAATTCAAAAACAAACAAAATAATTTCATGTGTTCGAACCATTTGCCAACATTTTAGTTTGATCCCCCATGAGACATTCATTTCAATTTAACCTTTCCAAATGGTTGTTAGCCCCGTTTTTTGTGGTTTACCCCCCTTTTCAAAACCGTTCTTGCTAGACCAATTAATTTTTATTATCTAATTGTAATGATGTCATGTAGTGGACAAGAGTTGATTCTTCTTATGATCTTATTGTTCAGGTGGTTGGTACAACACGACCATATCAACGTGAGTCTATGAACATTTGACATTGCCTTTTCAAGACTTTGCCGTTGTTTGCCAGAATGGCGTCTTCTTATGTGTTTCTGTAGCAATACAGATTTTTTACAGATGCCAGGTTGCCAACCTTACTTTCAAACCCTTCTCCTTTATCTAGGCTTGGGATTGGCTAGATAGGTTGATTTATGATCTTTTCTAGGTGGAGTTGATTAGTTTAATGAAAAATACTGGCACATTACTGAGTTTTTCGAAATGTAAGTAAAACGTGAATTTTACTATTTTTTATTGTGCAAATCAAATTTCTAGCTTTTGAATTTTTTAAACTGTCTTTTTTTCACGGAAGTTCATTTAGTAGTTGTTTGTATGTCTCACTATTTCATTCGTGTCTATGTACACATGTTAGCACAGTGTTGTGGGGTTTGACATTTTTCAAATATACAATGAATTGTATTCGTGCCTAGTTGGGACATTTGACAACCGATTAACAGTTTCAATTTGTACCTATTTTGGCGATTCTTCTTACATCGATGTGTGTGTTTTTGTAAATCGTTATAGTTCGTACTTAGCTGGCGTGAAGAAAGGCGTATGACAAGGAGCTTAACTTTTTACGTTTGGTATTATTTTTTTAATGCTTGCATATTAGATGATGGGAAATTATTGAAAGAGTTTATCTAAAACAACTATAAATTTTTTTAACTAGTAGTTTAATTATTTTGTTTGCATGTGTGCCATAACCAAAACTTTATAAATACATTCTATTTAATAAATTCTGAAATTTGAACATTTTTTTGTGAACTTTAATGGTCAACTGTTTGGACGAGAAACAATTTTTATCAAAAAGCAATTTGGTACAATCGAACAAAGGCTTTTTAGGGTTGGTAGGATAGTTGAAACACTGTCTTCATTTGTACAAAAATCAATCCATGTAACTGCTATTGTTACTTCATATTCCGTATTTAAATTGCTTTTAAAAAGTCACTGATTACACAACTTTTGTTGTGTATTTATACTATTTTTTCATTGGCTTTATTTCAAAACAGATCCAAATTGTTTTGTATACGACCTCAGCGCCGTTTGCTACCACACCGGTAGTTTGGATTCGGGCCATTATACGGCGTGCAGTTTGAGTCCAGTTGACGGAAAATGGCGACGGTTCAATGACAGCAAAATAGATATTGTCAAAGAGGATGACGTAAGTGTGTCTTTACATGTTTTCTCCTTTTCCATTGCTTTTAAATGCTGTAGTTGGTAGAATGAGTAGAATGCTAGACTCAAATGCAGATTTTATCTTTTGGCCTTGCTAAATGTTTACTTACTGAAAATGTTTTTTGTTGAAGTATCCAAGCGGTAAAAAGCAAATAAATACATAATTGTCACTATGATATTGATAATAAATAACATTAAAAGATGAATGTGTAAAATATATTCACCCATAATCAAACAATGGTTTCTTTAATCTATTGAATGTACTTGGATACTCTTCTTTCAACGCCCTAGTGTTTAAGTGGATATTCATAATTATTTTTTTATTATTACAAAACCTTTCTGCTTTAAAAATAAGCATGGGGCAATAAGATAACTGTTGCAGTAAAAATAACAACAAAGTCTCATAATTCAAAAAGAACATGAGACAACAAAATGATTCCATGTATTTGAACATTCTGCCAAACGTTTTGTTTGATCCCATGAAACATTCACTTTAGTTAGATCTAACGTAGCATTTGACCAACTAATTTTCTTCGTCTAATTGTAATGATGTCATGGAGTGAACGACAGTCGGTAAAACGACTGTCAACATTTAATTCCGATTGTGGGACTCCAACACACATCCAGTCAGCTTTGACTTTATCGCATTAGGAAATTAATACAAAGCAATAACCCCTATCCCATAGTTCTACAAATGATAATATATTTTTATTATAATTTTAAAATTAACGTATTTTTAACCGAATAAAGTGCAGTGTCTTTGACTAGTAAAAGTACAATTTTTGTTTTCACATAACTCAAAGTTCAATAACAATTGTAATGATTACAAATTACTTCAGACAATAATGGCTTACAAAATAAAATTTTTAAACAAAACATTAATTGAATGCAAAATTAATTTTCACAACAAAAAGGGTTTTGTAATAAAAAATAATATGATAATAATAGATCGATAAACGCAAGGGCTCCTTAAACATTTACAGAAACTTGGAGAAAACAATCAATATTATCTAAACCATTTAAGATGTAGTTTTCATTGTTTGTATTTTACTTTTTATAAATGTTTAATTATAGTTCATTTGTTTAAGCTAGAATTTAATGATGATATTGGTGCAAAGTGTTTATTATTATTGTTATTATTATTATTACAAAACCCTTTTGCTTTAAAAATAACCATGGGCAACAAGATAACAATTAAAGCAAAGAACAACAACAAAATCCCATAATTCAAAAAGAACATAAGACAACAAAATGCTTTCATATATTTGAACATTCTGCCAAACGTTTTGCTTGATCCCATGAAACATTCAATTCAATTAGATCTTTCCGAATAGTTCTTAGCTACGTTTTCTGTGGTCCATTGTAAAACCGTTCTTTCTGGTCTTCTGGCGGTAAAAGTAGACTTTGATTAAATAATTTTCTTTGTCTAATTGTAATGATGTTAGTCATGATTGCATGATTCGAAATGTGATATCGACAGGTAATCTTTAAGATACTTCTAAGACACCAGAGATGGAAAACATCTATCATCTTATCAATATTGTCTGTGCGTTCAAAGTTCACTTCCATATATTGCCGTTGGAATGATTATTGATGCGTACAAACAAATTTTTGTCTTCAAGCGAATTGAAGAGCATAATCATATTGATTTGAGTTTATGAAAGACTGACATTGCCTTTCCAAGTCTGGCTTTAACATTGATTTCTGTTTTTCCATTTTTACCAATTGTGCTTCCCAGATATGCAGAGGAATCAACAGTACCAATATTTTGTCCACTAATTTTAATGGGCAAATCATTGTTTGACTTAGTACACAACACTTTTGTTTTTGAACAATTAATCTGTAAGCCAATACGAGAACTGATATCACTGAGATGTGTTGTCATATTATGCATCATTTCTGGAGTTTCAATGAGTAGACCAATATCATCTGCAAAATTCAAATCTGTTAATCTCCCACGGCTACATTTAATACTGTAAGATAAATTATTCATGGATCTAGTCAAAATGAAATCAATTACCAGAAGAAATAAAAACAGTAACAAAATACATCCTTGACGTAATCCCGTAACAATTTTGAACATAGCAGTATGACCACTTTTTGTTCGAACACAACAACCTGAATTTTGGTATAGCGAACGCATTATATTGACATATTTTAACGTTATTCTGTACAACTTAACCATTTTTCACAAAAATTTTCGATAAACACTGTCAATAGCTTTCATAAAATCAATAAAATTGATTGTAAGTGCTTGCTGAAATTCCTAACTTTGCTCAATAATGTTACGGAGGGTGAGTATTTGTTCAATACAACTTTTTCCATTCCGAAAACCTGCTTGTTGTTCTCGAAGATGTTTATCTACCGCATTACTAAAACAGTTATTTCGCGCCAATTATTGCAATCATTCAGGCTTCTTTTATGGGTAGAATAACAATTACTTCTTGCTGCCAATCATTTGGAACTTGTTCATTATGCCATATAACATTTAATAAACGAGTAAGCTCGCATGCTACAACGTCACCACTATGTTTGATCGTTTCTGCATTTATTCTGTCAAGTCCTCCTGCCTTATTGTTTTCAACCTTTGAATTGCATAAATCACTTCAGTTACACAAATGTCATTCGTACATATTTCCAAATTTTAAATCACATTCATATTTTTATCATTATTAAAATCTATGAGGGTATTTATCATGGGCTGATTAAGTACTTCTTCAAAATACTCTATTCACCTAGATGATTTTTCATTATCTATTAAAAGTAAACGACCATCTTTCACCTTGATTGGAATATCGGTGTTCTTTCTAACTCCCAACAGTTGTTTCACAATTTTATACAGAGTCTTGGAATCATTTTTTCCTGCTGCCTTATCTACTTATTTGCATCCGTTTTTTAACCAATCATTCTTATCTTTTTGGCAGCCTTTTTAACCTGTATATCTAAAGTTCTATATTTATCATCAAATATTTTCCAGATAACAGCATTGTTAGATTGATCTCTCTCTAACTTTGTTTTCTTTCTGAGATCAATTAAATTCCAGGAGACTGATGAAATCCATTGTTTCTTTGTAGAGCGACATCTTCTACACAGCACATTTTCTGCACGGTCTGTAATTGTTTTATGAAACAATTTCCATTGATCATCAGACCTTTCTACTTTTTCCAGATTTGAAAATGTATTTTTTAAGGAATCGTAAAATTCCTTTGAGAAATTTGGCTTTTAATTTACTCACACAAAAATTAAATTAATTTTTTTGTGGTTCCTATTGTTTTTAATTTTAAACGCAAATTTCCAACAACAAGATTATGATCAGAACCAACATCTGCATCGCGATATACCCGTACATCTTGCAAAAAGATCACCATTTTGTGCTAATACACATATAGTCAATCTCGTTTGCTGTTTTTCCGTCGGGAGAAATCCACGTTATCTTGTGTATATTTTTGTGAGCGAAAGATATGTTGCAAACACTCATTCCACAATGACTGTTTAACGTCAACAACCTATAATCATTATCATTTATGCTATCGGAATAACCATGTGGTCCAACATTTGAGAAGTACCCAGACTTGTCTTTGTTTAATTTCGCATTGAAATTACCGATCAATGTTTTGATGTCTCTTCTTGGCACATCATCCAACAAACTTTGTAATTAATTATAGATTTCCTTTTGGTTCTCCTCAGTAGTCTCAGTAGGGGCATGGATTTGCACAATTGTTACTTTTGCAAATCTGGTATTGAATTTAGCTGAAATGATACGGTCGCTCACGGGTTTCCATCCAATCATAGCTTTGGCAGCATTTTTACTCAACATAATACCAACTTCATAAATATGATGGTCTTCATATCCAGAATATAAAATTGATGTATCTCCACTCTTGAAATGACCTTGACCTTTCTATCGCATTTCGCTAATACCCAAAATATCTAAGTTGTACTTATTCATTTCTCGAAGGACTTATTCTAACTGTCCAGTACAAAAACGTGTGCGCACATTCCATGTCCCAACACTGGTTAAGGTTTTGGCATTGAAGATTCTGCAAATCGAAGATTGAGCTTCTTTTCGGTTTTCACTCAACTCTGTCATCTGTATAACCCTGTTATCCTGATACACGCGATTACTTCTTTGCCGTTGTTTGCTGGAATGGCGTCCTCTTATTGTTTTCCTAGCAGTATACATTTTTTACAGTCTCCAGGTTGCTAACCTTGCGCGCTCGAACCCTCCTCCTATATCCAGGCCAGGGACTGGCTAGAGTAAATGATTTCTGGTCCAAACTAGGCGGAGTTGCAAAGTTTCTTTTTTAGAAATTATATATTTATATACTCACAACGTTATGTTTAAAAAATGTTTTTAATAAAATGTATATGTGTATGATGCAATTAAGTAAAGTAATGAAATCTTGCTAGTTACATCGTGTTGAATGTGACAGTGGTCCGTGCATGTACAGTAGTCGATAAATTTAACACAAGACAAGTATTATTTTATGTTTATTTTGTATTTTTATTTTCATATGACATAAAACTTACAGAGGACAGTTGTATATCAAATTTTATTGATTATTTTTGACCTGAAATTGGAGTTGATGTTTTTATAAATTATGCTTAATTTTTTGTTTCGTGTTAAATTAGTATTAAGCTAATACAATTTGAGTGCGGATAATATTATTCACGTGATTAGATGTTTAACGTTAAGGAGAATAAGATTGTTAGTTACTACAGTTAGTAACATTTTGTCAAATATTTTGATGCAAAATAAACAAACACTGATTTATTTGTCGTTCCATACAGTAACAGTGATAAAAAGCAGGTGGCCTAGTGTGTTACAGCGCCTAAACTTGAACTTAAATAGGCATGGGTTCCTAGTGCCAGTGCCTGAACTAAATGTGGCTCTCCGTTTGTCTTCGTTAATTATCCACTTGCCGAACAATGTTTCTCGTAAAGTATTTAAGCAGCAACAAACAAGTACCCCGGGGTGGTCTAGCGGTACAGCCATCGATTTGGACCTGGATGGACGTCGGGGTGCGAATTCCACCGCCGGCCCACTACAATGTTGGGCTTCTTTTAAATGTCTACTACTGAAAGATGCGTTTTCTGTAAAACATTCAAAGTAGCAAGCATGAATATATAAACATTTTCTAGTTTAAAATTTTGAACTCTAGCTATTACTTAAAGTCAGTATTTTTTATCATATCAAATTAAAAATGTATATTTTTCAATCAATGAATTATAACATTTGTTTTTATTTTATATAAATAAATATTTTTATTTATCTAAACTATAATTACATTATACTGTCTAAATTATATTCTTAGTTAATAGCATGGTCAATTTGTAAGTAGAATTAATCAACTGCATTCTTTACTGTTTTTAAACACAACTGGTGTACAATTCAATTTCGTATTTTTGTAAAATTTTAACCATCAAGTTTTTATATGTACTTTTGTTGTTTGTTTAATTAAATACAGATTTTAAAATGCATATTTCGATACAACAATTAACGTTTCTTGCATTGTTCATAGTGTTTGTTGTGTTTGTTTTATTTCAATGTTGAAATAATGCAACTTAAAACAAACATATTATGAAAATGAATTGTTAAAGAGAAATTAAGTATATTTAAAATTGGTTTTATTCTATAATAATTGTTTTTATGCCATCAACTTCTCAATCTTTTCGCCAATCAACAAATTTTTTATTTCGTTTCGGCGAGCCAACTGACATTTTTTCACAGATACATTAATGGTATTTTTATATCAACATTGTTTGTTTTTTCATTTAAAAATAGTTTTTATAATAAGGATAACATTTGCTGATATAGCTTAATAGATATAAATTTTGAAGTATTGAGTATTAGTTTACTAAAATTTCATTTGTTGTCATTTACTTTTGGCTGTGAAATTAAGTTGAGTGAATGACCTTTTCGTACCATTCCGTAATACAACTAACAATAAGAACAGTCATTATTATTATTATTACAGGAATGGGATAATATTTATGAAGTTTGCATTTGGGACACAGACTAGCACGAATAAGGCATTTTGAATCGACAGTAGTATAACTGACTGATAGATGCAAGTATACACCAAGAATATTTTTAGGATATGTCTATCCACCGGTTCTTAGCCAAGATTACTGTGGTCTGCACACCAACATTTCTTTTGCCATTATCAATTGTACTCTTCCCAAAACCGTTCTTGCTGGTTTTTCAGGCAGCAAACGCAGAATTTGATCAAGTAATTTTCATTGTCTAATTGTTACTTCTTTGCCCTTGATTCCCGGAATGACATCGTCTTACCATTTACAGAGGTCAGGAGGTAACCTTGTTCCCAAATCCTCCTCTTTATCTAGGCTTGCAACAGACTATAATGGGTTAATTTTTAATCTACTTTAAGTGGACTCAACAATGGTACAAAAAATTATTATTCCAATTTAATTTTTTAACACACAGATTGTCCAATCGTCTGCCTACTTGTTGTTATACCAACGTCGTTCGCAAATCAAGCAATGTTTGACTCCACTTTACCAAAATCATTGGAGTTTCAAACAGGCTGTCTTCGATTTGTTTGCTTTGCGCCAACTCCATTTGCCGTCTGACGACGATCGTGTCAAAAAAGCACCAGTCAAATATTCCAATTCGTATTCGAATTTATGTGCACCGTCGAGTCCAACGTCAGACGAATGGTCATCGGGGGCGCATTACAATTGGACGAAAAATTGTGGCAAATCGGAAGTGAATCATGTTCCTTCATACGGCACACATTGGCCATCGAAGACGCGTAATTGGCATTTATTCTCATGTGTTGTTTTTTAATTGTGTTTTGTTTTAATAGTGCTAAAGAATAGATTTTGTGACTAAGATAATTGGCTGTCTGGTGAAAAGGAGGAGGGTTTGAGCGCAAAGTTAGCAACTTGGCCTTTGTAGACAATGTACATAATTACAGAAACACATAGGAGGATGCCATTCGGGCAATAAAGTGATAGCACAATCCATCTGGGTCGAAAGGAAGCTCAATCCTTGATTAGACGAAGAAAATGCCTTCATCAAATTCTACCTTTATTACTCGAAAGATTAGCCAGAGCGGTTTTGGGATGGACTATTGATAATGACGAGATATCTTGGTAGACCACAAAAATGTGGCCAAGACCTATTTAGAAAAATCTAATTGAAATCGATGTTTTGTGAAATCAGACAAAATGTTGGAACATATGGTATCATTGTGTTGCCCCATGTTTTTTTGTTATCGTTCTTTGCTGTTACTGTTATCTTGTTGCCCCATGCTTATTTTAAAGCAAAAGGGTTTTAAATAATAATAATAACAATAGTACTACTACTACTACTACTACTAATAATAATAATAATAATAATAATAATAATAATAATAATAATAATAATAATAATAATAATAGTACTAATAATAATAATAATAATAATACATAGAGAATAATAATAATAATAATAATAACAATAAGAGAAATAATTTTATGTAGCGGTCGGCTGTTGATTTGCATACGGGGAAATGAAGAACGTTTTACAAGTGTTTAACATATGTTAGTTCTGGTTGACGGATAGGATAGGGCCCGAAGGATAAATTACTTAATTGATTGGAATCAGCAAGGAATATGGTACATATTGGTTTCCAGTTGCCTACTTATTTATATTTTCTTACTAACTAAACTTGCACTATTGCATTAATCTTGTTCGCTACTTGTTTGTACTATCCATGCACCGATTTTACTGTGAATTAGTAAAAATATCTTATAAACTAACAAACAAAACCATGTTTGATAACAGTTTCGTGACGTTAATAGTTTAGTGTTGTTGTTGATGATGATGATGATTAAGTATATCTTTTGTTAAAATCTTATACTCTAGTAATAATTATTGTTTTTAAAGACATTTGTTGTTTTGAATAAGATGTCTATTTTATATTATATGGACAATTCAGTAATTAGAATTCTATAGTTATAGGGTTTTAATCCAAGCCTAGGTTATACTTACATAACAGACTCGGGAATTACAAAATAAAATTAATTACAATGTCGATAAGAGTAGTTTGTGTTGTTTTTTGTTAAATGCTTACTTCAGTATTCCAACATTTCATAATAAACGAATAAAGTTATCCATTTTTTGTAGAATGTGTATGAGTGTATCGATTATACACGTGTGTTGGATGTTAGCAACATTTTGACATAAATTAACAATTTTAAATGTAACAAGTACAATAATAGTTGTAACATTATCAACAATATACTTTAACACATCCACGCACATTATTTATTAAAAAAACAGACATCATCCCAACAAAATATATGCCATCGGACAACTCATCGAAGCGATTGGATGACAGTTATTATCACGATTATAACTTGCATTCGAAATGCACGACGATAAATCACCCTGCTGCTTCCATTTGTTCCATTCCGACCCCATCGTCCAATTATTATTCTTACAAACCGCCGATTATCTGTGGTAAAAATGAACCCCAAGATCAATTGTACATACCACCGGCCATTAACCAGTCGGAACGAATGTTGGCCGATTTAACAACAACAACAACAACAACGTTTATAGAATTATAGCAACAACCAACTTTCATTACGAACCACATTCTTCTCAAAAGCAATCTACCGAGTCGGACTATGTGATTGACAAAAATAGGTCCGACTATTTTGTTTGTCGAACAGGAACATGTACACAAGGAAAAAACAAGACAATGGACAATTCGATTGCCAAAGATGCCGTTTGGAAACCGGCAATACATTCGGCCAACAATGGCTATGTAAAATCGTCACATATGACAAACGGCTGCTGTGAAAAGTACCGAACCAATTGCGTTGCGGGTGCCAATCGAATGGCTACAACATGCATACCCACGACAATAAAATCAACCAATTCCAAAATGCAAACAATTGACAGTCCGACTTTATGGAGAAAGCAGGCATACCAAAAAATGTCGTCCGACTATAATAATTACCAACAACAACAACAATCAAATGTCAAATTGAAAGTAGAAGCAAATGGTCGGTCAAATTATTCCAACGATCGTTATTACAATTGTGAACGATCAAATCGATAAAATATAGAAATAGGTCGCTTGTGGTAGACTTTTGAGTTTTACGTTATTTCTCTCTTTTCACAATTGTGTTTTGGCGCTGTTAGATTTAAAATATTTGTTTTGTTGTTAAAAATTGAGAAATCGTTTTTTGCCAATCAAAAAGATTTTTATTGTTTGAAAGTTTTATTTTGTCTATATGGAAACAAATTATGCTTTTTGCAAGAATAACTATTTTTACAAAATATTTGTATCTAATTTTTTGAGTAAGAATATTTATATATTTTTTAAGAAAAAAGAGTATTTAAATTTTTTTTAATATCTTTATGTTTATCGTTGTTTCAACTAATATATTGATTATATTATTTAATTTATACTTTTTCATGCTTTCAACTAAATACTTGATGCCTCAATATATATATATATATATATATATATATATATATATAATTAGTATGTGATGACAAGAAAATATTACAATTCTGTTTGGTTTATCAAAGTACAATTATTTTTGGAAACGTCTTGTTTTATAGTAAACAGTAATTATAAATATTATTTTAATATTCACTGTACACAAAATTTGTTAGTACAACCTCTAACATAAATGGGGCACAACATTGAGACAGTATTGATTTAAAATTTAATTTAATTTTTGTCTAGTTGTATTTAGAATTAATTATAAGAAATTGTTTGTCTAAATTAATTTTTGTTAACATTTAGATTAGACAAGACTATACATTAGCATCCTAACCACAAACTTACAAAATCATTTAAACGAAGAAGCTATAATAACAGCGACTACATTGATTATTGAATTTTTTATACTGCAATGTGCAACACAAAATTAATTGGCAGCCAAAACATGGAATGTGCTTTGCATTCTCTTTAATATTTAACGCTATAGTTCATATTGATAATTCTATTTAGCGCTTTATTGAAATTCAGTTCACGTTTTATGTATATTGTTTTATTAATGATACACATTAATTAGATTGTACATGTATTTTATACGTCATGTTGTTGTTGGATTGTACATTATGAAACTGAGTTCGGATTTCAAATTATATGCTTGATGAAGAAGTTTATTTTTCTTGTTGGTTGTTATATATATATATATATATATATATATATATATATGCTGAGAATTAAAGAAAATAAAATTTACTCATTACATGTAACTTTGAACAAAGTCAACACTCCAGGAAGAATTTGGAGAACACGCCTGCACTTTAAAACCAAAGCAATCAGTGCAAATATTCGTGTATGTCAAAGTATTAATTTATCCGCAGTTGAACCGAATTGAGTTTTTGACGTGCTTATAAAATAGTAGAAGACTACATACTTTTACATATTCATTTGATTTTACTTAATTCAATATACAACCCATATTATCTAAGATTAATGATAGACTTCGTCATTAAATAATTTTTAAAAAGTTTTTAACTTCCGTCATGCACACATAATCTACATATATTTATTTCGTTAACATACACTGATAGTAAGCATACATTTTAATCATTTCAATCTCATAAGTTTGTACTACTTTTTGTGCGTTGTATATAACGATTACAAAATTGTGTTCCTGTTCTAAATGTATCTCTACTCCACCACAGACAGTTCCAAGTCTGGTTGTAATAGGAGGAGGGTGGTGAGCGCAAAGTTAGCAACCTGGCCTGTTCTATGCCGGAACTCATGGGGTTGGTAGTGTTGAATAAAATCGCTGTTAAAACTACAATTAAATGGTAGCTTGTTGGTCAGATTTGCAGAAGTGCCAATTATGCTAGTTTGTGCCCCTACTAAGGCTACTAAAGAAAAGCAAAAAATTTTTTTTAATGAGTAAACGCAAAATGTGCTAAATTCTGTTTTTAAAAGAAGCACTATAATATTGACTTGTAATTTCAATACAAAATCAAACAAAGAGAAAAATGGATACTTTCCAAATGTTGGAACATGTGTTGGAAACACACATTTTTTGTTTACAAAAATATACACAAAACAATATGAGTTTTTCCCGGCAGTAAAGCAGCAAACGTTTGTATTAGCACAAAATGGCGATTTTTTTTGCAAGATGTACGTGAATAGTGCGGTATAAATGCTAGGTTTAATCACAACCTTGTAAGCGTTTGTTTAAAATTTTTAAAAATAGGAACCACGAAATAATTATTTACAATTTTTGGTGAGAAACTTAAACAGCCCAATATTCCAAACGAATTCTACAATTCGTTACAAAATCAATTTCAAATTTTGGAACAGGTATAAACTTTGGATGAATAATAAAAAAATGTTTTAAAAACTAATTGTGAACTGTTCTAGTAGACGATCTGTCTCTAACAAGAAACAATAAAATTTCAACATTATCGTTGAATCCAATTGATTTCAGAAAGAAAACGAAATTAGAAAGGTCAATCTAGTACTTTTGCTATTGGTAGAATACTGAATAGCAAGTTTATAACCTTAGATAAGCAAATAGAATGATTAGTTAGAAAACAAATGTAGAAAAGCCGATACGACAGCAGCAAAACTTTTTTCTAAGTCTGTATGAAGTGAAATAACTGTTAGAAGTTAAAAAACAACACTAATATTGCAATTTCTAACAAATAATAAGCAATCACCAAGATAAATAGATCATTTTAAAATAGTGCTTGACCACTTAATGCTACATACCCTTGTATATTTTAATAACGATAAAGATATAAATGTAATGCAAAAACTGGAAATATGCATTGATAATATTCCTGTAACTGAAGTAATCCATGCAAGGTAACTGCAAAGATGTTCTAATATAAAAAATAACGTAGTATCATGCAAGTTTGTTCATCTATGTCATGCTATAAGGCATAATAAACAAGTTCGAAATTACTAGAAGGGAATAATTATCACTTTGCCTAAGAAAGGAAGTATGAACGATTGTAATAAATGGCGCAAACTAACCCAATTGTCTGTTCCTGTTTATTCAAGTAATTCTAAACCGTTTAAATAATGCAGTGGACAAACATCTTTGATTAAATACTAACTTCCTGTAATATTATTATTAAGCAAAGTCAAAATTTAAAGCAATTATTTATAGTCCATTTTATTGATTTTACGGAAGCTTTTGACAGTGATAGTAAGATGTTTAGTGCAAAATCAATAAATTTACAAAATAAAATATATTATTATTATGTGGTTGCTTTACCAAAATACAAGTTGTTGTGTTTGAACAAAAAGTGGTCACACTGCTGTGTTTAAAATTTTCATAGGAGTATGTCAAGAATAAATGTTGTCACCGTTTTTGTGTCTTCCGACAATTAATTTTATTATAACTTGAATAATTTGTTTTATAGCATCAAATAGAGCCATGAAAGATTAACAAATTTGGTTTATGCAAATAATGTTGGTCTACTCAGTGAGTTATCAGAAAAGATGCAAAATATAACAACAAGTCTCAGCGACATTAGTTCTTGTGTTGGTTTATGGACCAAGCACATGGAATTATTCAAGTTGTCCCATGCTTTTTGAGTTATGGACATTGTTGTTTTCGCAATTACTGTTATCGTGTTGTCGTATACTATTTAAAACAAAAGTGTGTTGTAACAATATGTATAATTTATACATTTTACAGAAAATGACTATATACATGCACACTATGAGTTATAAACAAACTAGGTTTAATAATCGTATCATTTAGTTAAAATAATTTATTTTATAAAATAATTATAAAATTTAAAACGTTCATTTATAAATTTACACTAATAATTTGAGTAATTTAGTTTATAATAAATTTTAAAAGTTTAAATTGTTTAATTATTAATTAATTAATATGCGTTAAATAATGAACATTCTAATACTATATAATCCATTATAATTTTTATAATTTTTAATAAATTACAACATTAAATTTTAAAAATTGTTAAAATTTAATATTTTTATAATAAAAAATATAAGATAATATCATTT
>JAKXYG010001255.1:1310000-1345000 GCA_025895645.1 Cardicola forsteri | reverse complement strand
AACATTTTACAAAAATCATTTTATAACTACCAAACACTATTAGTCAAGTTGGCAGACTCGCAATTTTGTTAACTACAACCATTAATTTTTTTTGGCATGTATGACCTAAAAAAGAACCAATCTGACAAGTCCCAAGTCTGGTTAAAGAAGGAGAGTTTAAGCACGAAGTTAGAAACTTGGCCTGTAAAAGGGTATTTTGCTACAAAAAATAGGTGCACGCCGTTTCGGAAAACGACCTATAAAAAGTCATAGCACAATCCACATGACAGTGTTGAGTGCAATCCAAAAGGAAGCTCAATATTTCATGAATCGAACAAAATTACTTGGTCACAATTAAAAGTTTACCGTCCGAAAGAACAGCAAGAACGGTTGTGAAATTGTCAATTGATGACGGTAAAAGAAAAGTCTGTAGACCACAGAAAACGTGGCTAATAATTATTCAAAATGTTCTTTTTCAAATGAATATATATATTTATACAATTTATTGATTGTATTATACCATCATTAAAGTTTGCTTAAAAATAATTAAAAAAAAAGTAATTACATGCTTTTTTATGGTAATTAAGTGTGTTAGATTACAAACATAAGTATTTCAAATACATTTACCTAATATATGGAACTATAGATTGCAAATAATCATTGTAAATAGCTATCACATAATTAATAAACATTTACAGTGTTTTTATATTAGTTTGTTATTGTTTTGAACAACGAAACAATTTTAGTTCATTGGTTTAAGGCGCTAGCCTGACACGAGATACGGCGTGGGTTCAAGTTTATGTGTGTGTAAAACTTGAAAAGTATGCGCTGATGATGATGATTTCAAATAAGGATAAAGCAACTGTACAGTGTTCCTGGTTGACTTAAAAACCTAGTAAATTTATTATTTAAGTGAATCTTACAATTCTAAAATAAAAATAATCCCTTAAAAACCCATTGATAAAATTTAACCGAACGGTGCCATACAGGCAATTAAACCTGGTAGTATGCAAGGATCTATATGGTAAAGTCCTAGTAAAAAGGTTTTCTCATTTGCTAAACCAATAGTAACGTAGCAGCATTTGAAAACACTGAGCAATTAGAATTGATCAAATTTACAGGTCTAAGGTCATCCACCCGTAGCTCAGTGGTTTAAGGCGCAGACCTGACACCAGATAGGGCGTGGGTTCAAGTTCATCTGTGTGTAAAACTTGAAAGGTATGCGCTGCTAATGATTCCAAATAAGGATGAAACAGCTGTACAGTGCTCCTGGTTGACTTAAAAACCTAGCAAATTTATTATTTAAGTGAATCTGACAATATTAGTATAACATTTCTACACAAATAATCCCTTAAAACCCATTGATAATTTTAGAATAGTTTCATTACTGCTGGATGCCTGTTTTGTGAATATTACTCATTGTAATGCACCGGTTATTAAATCTAGGATTTGCCCATTAAAACCAAAATGTCCGCTTAATGTTGACTCATAGAACGTGCGCTTACTGTCTACACTGGCTGTACAAGATTGTGTTGCTGCTGAATCTAAGCATCATATTGTTAACATTTTATGTGTTCAAGAAATCCGTAAGTTAGGAACTTGTGCTATAAAATTACCCTTAAGATCAACCTTCTGGTCTTCTCAATGTGATGTTTCTGGACCCGTCAAATATGTTGTTGCGATCATTACGCCCTCAAGTGCGACGGAAACTCGTATTGATTGGTGCCCTATTAATTCTAGAATTATGACTGCTCGCTTTCAGACTGGGAATTTAATTTTAGGTATATTTAATGTATACGCTCCCACATTAAATCACACTGAATCAGAAATAAAAACATTTTATAAACTATTGGCAGCCATAACAACTAATTTAGAAAACAAATCGAATGTTATAATAGTAATGGGGGATTTCAACGCTAGGCTAAGTGCTGCTTGTTGCTCAGCCGTTGGCAAATGGACGACTAGCAATAACAATTGCTCAAACGGTGACTATCTTAGTACCTATGCGTTACAGCGTGATTCAGTGGTCACTAACACAATGTTCCAACATTATCCACATCACTTAACCACGTATTAGAGACAAGATTGCCGCTCTCAAATTGACCATGTTCTTGTCTCTCGTAACTGGTTTTCATCAATTAAAGACGTGCGTGCATTCCACGGTTGCTATACTGGAACAAAAATGGAAGTAATCACGGGTTACTAAAGTGCACACTCTCACTTAAATTTTGATCCCAACGAAAGCACTTTAATCGCCCAGACTATAAATCTATCAAAAATACGTCCCATATTCAGGAATCTTTTGAAAAAGCATATTTAAATAGTGATCCTTCCATTAATTATAATAATAAAGTAGAACATAATTGGAAGTTAATCACATCTAAACTAAATGCGGCCTGTACGTTATTACCAAAGAAACTCAACATACGACCAACATTCCAGATTTCCAACTCTATAAAAACTTTACGAAATGAATTTTTGAACAAAAATCAGTACAGAAAATTGGATGGAGACAAAAAAATACAGGAATATATAACGAATTTCAATAATAATAAAGAGAAATATTGATCGCATGTAGCTAAGGAATTAGAGGATGCTGCAATGCGTAACAATACTCAAACCTTGTTAAAGATCAATAAACTCTGCAAAAGAAATTCCTTCCACAATCAACGTTCATCGGCGATCTGTGCAAATCAATGGACATCACACTATGTGAAATTACTTAACCCCATCAAACACAAAACGACGGAGGCTTCTAATTAACTCCATACACAATCCCCCGATCCCCTATACTTAGTTTCGACAGAGACCCCCTCGCACGGAAAAATTATCTTAGCATGTCATCAACTGAAAGATGGGAAGGCTACAGGAGTAGATGGCATACCAATAGAAGTTTTTAGTATAGCGGAATAAATATTATACAATATTTATACTCTTTGATAAACTCCATTTGGAAAGAAGAGAAAATTTTACAAGCATGGACACATGCCAATCCATAAGAAAGGAGACACAACAGACCCACTAATTATAGAGGAATCACCGGGACTTCAAAAATTTTGGCAAATATTGTCTTACACAGGGTTTGTGGTGAACAGGATTGTCAAACACGAGCCAACCAGGCTGGATTTGGTCCTGGAATGGGATGCATTGATCAAATCCACACTGTTCGTAGAATGTTAGAACTTTGATCGCGATACCAACAGCCTACATATTGTCATTTATAGATTATTTAGCAGCCTTTTATTCTAAGTTGCAACCTGCTGTGAACTTCCTCACGTCAAAGGAGTTATACATGTCGTCAAACGCAGTAATACGGAATGGAGATTCTTTAACTGGTGCAATTTACATGCACCAGGTGTCCGCCAAGGATGTGTTTTAGCACCTACACTTCAATTTTCTAGTTAATGACATTTTTGATAATGTCCCGGTCATTTGAGGGCTGTATAACTCATGATGGTCGCAAGATAGCGATCTTTAATATGCAGACGATGCGGTTCTTATGGCAGAAATCGAAGAAGATTTGCAAAATGCGGTTGAACTTACGTAAAAAGCTTCAAGGAAATACGGTTTATATCTTATCACTAAGAAAACAGTGGTTTTTATTAAACGTCTCCTTAAAAAATCTAATCACTTTTAATGATAGCCCACTGCCTGTAGTTGATAAATTTACGTACCTAAGCTCGGTGATAGATAATAAAGGTTCCAGTTCATAAGAGATTCGGCATCGTATTCGCGTCTCTGCGCAGCCTTTGGGCGTTTAATTAAACCTTTATGGAACAAAAGTAATATTCCTATTAAAACCAAGATTAGAATATACAAGAGTTTAGTGCGTTCCATTCTACTTTATGCATGCGAAACTTCGACTCTCACCCAAGTGGATACACAAAAGCTTGTACATTTTGAGCAAATCTGTTTAAAATCCATATTGTTTCGCTCGTTGTCCTTTATTGAACGCACTCATTTAATAACTAATAAAATATTTTAATCATTTCCATATGTTTGTAAGTCACTTAATATTTATTGGCCATGTATCTCTAGCATAATAAAAGAAAGACGACTAAAATGGATTGGCTATGTTTTACGTAGATTGCCTACTCATCCAGCCAGAATGGCTATGGAAGCCCATCCATTATCCAGATGAAAAAGAAGGCCAGGGGGCCAACAAAACGTTTAGGCGGACATTGTAGCACGCAAACTCAGTCCTTTTATTTATGCTAAGCTCCCTCGTCCAAATGAATTATTTAAATGGGCATCCGTTTGTTTACTCTATGCAGCCAATAGAGATCATTAGAGTGGTTTAACTCGGGATGTAATTAACATTTAACATTTAGGACACCTCAAGTGTCGTTCTTTAAGTACACATAGCAAAAGTTGACGTTTTTTGCAGACGTTTTGGTTTTCTTGGACTACCCTGGGTGATAATAACGGTGGGGAATGTTTATCCCCAATGATGATGAAAATTAGTATGCGTAGATGCAAATATAAAATACACTAGTAGCATAAATCTTAAAATATAAAGGTATAAAAAATGGAATAAGTTAACTAATTTAGACAAAGTAAGAAATTATAAACTCTACCGTTGCCGATACAAGTACAGTTCAGAAAGGATCAAGTTGAGAAATATGATTTATTAAAAATTGTTGTAAAGGTAACCATAAAAACGAAACATCTCATGAAAGAATAAAATGTTAGGGTTTATTTTCATGCACTTTATTCAGTTAATTAAAAACATCTTATTTAAGTCAATTATAATTTTTTACTATTAGCTTACATTTTCATCTAATTTCCTTCATTTACTCTTATCTATTGAATAAATACATTTACAAAATGTAGTCTTTATTTCTTTATTTTCGAATTAAAAATATAAACAAACGTTTTTTAATAAAACATTTTTATCAAATACAAAATTGAAAAAATAAAATTTATTGCGTTCAAATATTGAATTTTTGTTTATTTATATTATAACGGTTAAGTAAATTTAAATTTTGTATTTCCCGAAGTACTGCGTAAACAGTTTGTATACATCCAATTACGATAAACCATTCAAAAAATGCACTTAATGCCATCTCTGTATATCCCTGAAAGTCAATTGATTATGCGGTTAAAATAATAAACATTGTACTTTTGTTAGCATATCAACAATGAAACCACAAATAGTTGTTCAACCGACGATAACGCATAAAAACAGAACTTTTGTCCGTGTTAAACTGGTGTAATTTGTCACATTGACAGACTCGTAGTCTGCCGACACTAACTGCAGGCATTAAGCTTCAATCTTATAATCGTGACCTGGTAAAATTGATACAAAATCAGAATCTAGTAACGAATTTATTGCCTTAAACACCCTACTTAAAGTTATAAATGAACTCAAGTGACGCACAAGAACAAATAAGTGGACACTTGGGCAAAGTCAAATGCGTCCGCATTCAATGCCAATAGGCATTTAAACCTGCATTCATCAGTTATATTTAGCAATGTACTGTCGACCACTGCATCATAATAATTGATAAACAATTTTATTGCAGCAAACCTAGATTACACTTACCTCTTCGCCCAGCCTGATGTAAAAAATTTTTTGCTGTGTAGAGATTGGAAAGGCCTTTATAGTTGAAATAAATAACTGAAATAGAATTAAATGTATCACGTATTTAAGCAAAACAAATTATTTTGAAAAAGTATTTACGTATGGATATTGGTCAGAAAAGTATTAAGTTGTGAAATTTATAAACAGTTAAAAATTTAATAATTTCAGCTAAAAAAGTTGTAACGTAAACATAATGAAGAAGTAGGTTTAATCAAAAGAAATGTTATATTTGTTGTTTGATTAAAAAATAAAACAAATGTGAAGATATATGGATAGAGATGCGAATGATCCAAATAACGTCCATTTTTATGTAATATTTTGTTCTTATTTTGGTTTATTTAATTGCAAAACAAAAGTAAATGACAAAAACACTAACAACACTTGTTATGTAAATCTAGTAATGACATATTGTTCCATTGTATAAAGTATATTTTTAACAACAAAAATGTGTCACATACATACATCTACTTTGTAAATAGCTCTCGCTAAATCTTTAAATTTTTATTTGAACAAAATGTTACTAGTAATTATAATATTTAATGTAAATGTAATTTGTACAAAGAGCACAAATTCTATAAAAATTGATTGATAAAATAGACAACTTCCAACCTAAACGTTTTAAATAAAACGTAAAAAACACTGCAGATTAAACAAAATACAATTAGGTAATCTTGATGATAGCGTCTGCAAATAAGCGTCTATTTTTATATAGTATTTTGTTTCGTTTTATGTGTTTGATTGTTAATAAAAGAAATGGTAAATAAATCATAATATTTATTATAAATCTATTTTTGACATATTGTTTAATTGCATAAACTATAAATTTTTTGACCAGCAAAAATGTGTCACATTTAGTCATCTACTTATAAATAGCTTCAACCTCTAAAATTTTAATTAAACAGAAATGGTACTGCAAAATAATGTTTATGAAAAACTACTTTATGTAAATAAAAACCAAATTCTACAAAAATAGATTGATAAAATGGAAAGCCTTCAACGTATACGTTTCACAAAAATTATGAAAACACTGCATATAAATTAAAATGCACAATGTAAAGTTTTAATTATTTATATTTGAATTTTTTAAATAAATAATGTAACTATTTTTACAATTAATTAACCTTTAACAAGTTGATATTTTATTATTATTTCCATATTATAGCAGGTGTATTTTTATCAGTACATAAAATAAACCAATCGCTTTATTTTAAATCATTTTATCTTTAATGAAGCGTAAAGGTCAGCACATGTCATTTGCATAATTTTCACTGATTTCTTTTAGACCACAATGCACATTGATGTAGATTTATTTCCCTGATATTTTTAGTACTGGCGTATTTTGTATAAAAACAGGATTGATGGGTTTATGATGCAATAATCCATTCCTACTCTTTTAACACAGGTTTTGAACTGAGAATTATAATAGCAGTAATAGTAGAAATAAAATGTGTGTTACCATTAATAAAACTCAAAAATAATTAAATTTTAATTAATACAAAATAAATTAGAAAATTTTAAATTAAACTTACACGCAAACGAACTAACTAACATTTGTAACAAAATTTTGAAACGAAATGTTGCATACGTTTTCCATTCGGGAAATACGAATTTGAGAAAAGTTCCTCCCATAGGTAAAGTGATAATATGACAAAAATAATTACACAAAGTCAGAAAATAATGCAACAAATTCGCTTCCTTCATCTAATAAATATTTTTAATGCATTAACGACAAATAATTACAAATAGTTACAAATATTTGAATAAAGTTTATTTTTATAAAATAATAATTTCTCTAACTTTATTTTATAGATAGCCAAATAATGCTGGTGTTTGATATTATCATATAATCTGCATAAAAAAATAATAAATAAAACATTGCGATTTTACGTACATAAACAACTTGTACGGAACATCAATTTGCACCACGTCCAATGACTGATTAGAGCTAATTGAAATATTCAAGCAAAAGAAACATTTTATTAAAACAGATATTGAACGGATGAGTAATTGGACTTGGGACAATACAACAAAGTTATACAAAAGCATAATAATGATGCTACCAATAATGTATTGCCACTGCCGATTGTCCAATATACTGTTTGCTTCTACTCAAATACATATTTTTTAAGAAACACTACATGTGTATTATTATTATTATTATTATTATTATTATTATTATTATTATTTATTAATAGGTTTTTTAAGAGATTATTTATTTCAGAATTGTTATATTAGAATTTTCAGTTTCACTTGAATAATAAATCCACTAGGTTTTTTAAGTCAACCAGGAGCACTTTACAGCTGTTTCATCTTTATTGGGAATTATTAGCAGCGCATATATTTCAATTTTTACCCACTCCCTATCTGGTGTCAGGTTGTACAAGAGCTTAATAATAATGCTGGTAGTATTGTGTCGCCACTACCGATTGTTCAATATATTGTTCGCTTCTACTCAAATACATATTTTTAAAAACATTACCTGTTTATGATGATGATTATTATTATTATTACTATTATTACAATTTTTTGCTTCAATAATAAACATAAACCAAAAATATAACAGTAACAACAAAAACAACAACAAAGTACTATAAGTAAAAAGGAACATCGGACAGGAAAATAACTCTATGCGTTTTTTTATTTGATCCTATAAGATATTCATTTCAATTTGATCATTTTGAATGGTTTTTAACCACGTTTATCTGTAGTCCATTAACCTTTCTTTTGCCATTTTCAATTGTCCATTCTAGAACTGTTCTTGCTGCTCTTTTGGGTAGTAAACGCGGAATTTGGCCAAGTAATTTGTTCTAATGAAATATTAAACTTCTTTTTGGATTTCACTCAATCCTGCCATGTGGGTTGAGCTATAATTTTTATGAAGTTATTTTCCGCAAATGGCGTCCACTTATTGTTTCTGTAGCAAAATAGATTTTTACAGAAGCCAGGTTGCAACCTTGTGCTTAAGCCTCCTCCTTCAACCAGCCTATAGACTGGCTAGATTGGTTCATTTCTGATCTTGTTTAGGTGTTACAATAAAAACATAATTGTACTTGTTGACGTAGAGATTAAACGATATGACCGTATTGCTATTATCATTATTCAAAGCTTACAGATAGTGACATAAGTGAATCCAATGTTGACCTATTATGATATTGTAGTATATGTAATACTTGTTACTTATCTTAGACATATCTAACACTTATTAATAAGTACCTAAGATAATAATTTACTAATATATATACATTTAATTTTATTCCCAAAAACATTCTTAATATAATGTACAATAATATTCGTTTTAGCAATAAAGCACAATACCCCATTATGAAAACTTAAAAACAAATAGATAATTGGTTTTTAAAAATAGTTTTATCTACTAAAATACATAAATATACAAAATAAAGGTAACAAGCTTAATAATGTCAGTAATTTAAGTGATATCCACGCTTTTGTTCAACCTCTGCCTGCCGCTTTGGGTAGGAATCTATCAACGTACCAATATAGTCCTTCAAATGCAATTTTTTACAGCATGATTAATTTTCACCTCCAATTATACGTCAGTTTCCATGCGGTTCACCTCACTTTTTAAAATACCAAAAACGTTTTCAATTACATTGATGTCTGGACTGTATGGAGAAAGTTGAATAAAAGTAAGCTTTTTGCTTTTCAAAGCTTTTGTGGTCCAAATAAGGAAAACGTTTAGTAAATTGTAAGTTATATTAAATTACACATTACCACTTTCGAAATATGCACAGGAGCATTGTATTGAATAATTGTTAAGTGTCCTGTAGCATTTCTGGACAGCTCATTATGAAACAATTCTCTGAATATTTGTACAAATTCTGCGTTGTTTAAATTGCTACTAATACGCATCCATTTTGGAGACTGATTGTACTTAATTGCAAAATATCCTTTGGCACATGAAGGATGTGCAACTTTTATTGCAGTACTTGTACTGATTGATTGGGAAATTTGGACTATACATAACCTTTGAATGTTCAGTCCTTGGTTCGTAGGATTTTGCGCACTCATCTGTGAAGTATATTGATCTCCAAAATGACGATGAATGATATTTGTACTTTTCGGAAAACTCCACTCGTTGTAAACTATGGACACAACTAAGTGGAGGTGTCTTAACCGTCGCTTTATAAATGAACTCTTTAGATTTCATCCTCCTTCTTACAATTGAATATGAAAAAACTTCTAAGTATTGATTTTTTATTTATTTTACATTCATTGTTCTGTTTATTAAGCTGCATAATTATAAACTGATAATCTTGTTTGCTTGTTGAACGTTTTCTTCCAACTGTGGATGATCTGGGGCTTGTTCTATTGTTCAAAATGTTGTAAACAGTTGAAACATCTATTTTCATGTATTCGGCAATTGTTTTAACTTTTGTGCCCCTTTTATAAACACTTTGATCTAATTCATAATCGTGGGTAGACAAATAACGACGCTGAGCTGTTTTAACGATAAGGGCGTGGAAATAAGAAGCCTTTTTGCCAAAATTACAAATTTTGAAACGGAAAATAAAAATCGACCGTGTGCTTAACTTATTAAAAATTGTTTAATAATTTTTTGGAAAAAAAATTGTTTCAAAATTCTTTATATTAAAATACTTTTAAAATAAATTAATTATTGATATTTAAAAATACAGTGGACTCGCGAGATGAGGCGCGCGTCACGCTACACGTCCATTGGAGCGTTATTCATCCTTTTCTTTTCTTCTTTTTTGAAGATTTTTGCAGTGTAATACGTAACTTGTTTTATTATTATTTTTGTATATTTATAATTTTTGCCCGTTTTCTATAATTGTTAACTTCCACTATTTACCTTGATTTTACCTTGATTTCAAGTATTTTTTCTGTGACTAATCCCCCTTTACCTCACCATCCATTTCATTTCCCCCCTGAAAATTTGAGAACTGAGTACTAAAAGGCGTTTTGGCCTACTCAACTCGTGAAAAATCCTGAGTCCTGAAAAGTTTATAAATATATGTATGAACAGTTATTTTATGTTAAAAAAATTTTTTTTAATAAAAGGAATATAAAATTAAAAAAATATTTTTTAATAATTATTTTTATAAATAAATTACATATTTTAATATTTAATAAATTTTAACTAGAAAAAGTTAAAGATTAGGCATCGCGTTACCAGCGTATGTATTAAGGTTATATATTTATTGAAAAATGTAGCGCATCAATCAAATCTTTATAACGTGTAAAAAAATTTGTTATTTTAAAAATATACATTAATTGATTTTACAAACAAAAATATTTAAAAAAATTAATTGGAATGAAATACATTGCCTACTGTAACGTTAATTTTAAAATTTAGTATTATTATTATAGCAATAATTTTTATTATCCTATCAAGGATTAGGTATTTTTTAAATTAAATTTCTTAAAATTGTGCCGCAGTAACTAAACTCCATCACTCATTGTTGCTTAACTGCGCTAAATGTTTGCATTTTTAATATTTTTATAAAAGCATAGTTGTTCATTATGCGTCTCCAACCTCTTCTTTTAATTGATAGTAGTATAATGAATTTGGTTACAAATTAAATGTGTTTTTGTCATATAAAATTTGAAAAACGGTTTTAATTATAAAAGCTCCGTTTTGTCATAATGAAACGTTCTCATATTTTTGAATTTATATATTGTATCTTTGTATTATCTATAAGTTACTATTATAATTTCTGACGGATACTTTTCAAATATAGAGCCCCAATCATAAATGTTTGGAGTTCAACTATAATTACCGTTTTCAAAATGGACATAGACCTTCAAACATTATCAAATCAGTGAATAGCGAAGATCCTCAAATACTTCGTTAGATTTGCACTGAAACTTATTTCTATTGCAACATACCTGTAAGATGTATTAAACATTTGCCCGTTAATTGGCAAATTGTCGCAAAAAAATAATGTTTTGGCAAGTGGACATGTAGCTTAGAAAATTGGGAATCTATTTTAGTATCAGTAGTAAAACTTGAATTTATGGACGTAAAAATACAAATTTAACAAGTCGGTCAGTTGCTGCCACTAAACTATTGAAAAGAAATATTTGTGTATATAGATAAGTAGATACATTATAAATTAATTAATTATAAATAATTTTTATAACATGTTTTCGACATTTTTCTTCGAATATGTGACTACTAAAATTATAGCAATTTTTGTGAAATGTGACTGCTACTACTTGTCAGATATAAGTTTTTAGTTTCTAGATTAATTTTTGGCATATTTTAAAGATCAACATGGAAACGTAAATGTAATAATTTGCATATATATAATGTAATAAAGTATTACATGTAATGTTAATTGCTTACCCAGTATTGCAAATAGAGACATGTTAATCGTAAATAGCTCTTTTTCAGGTGAAAACACTCCCAATGCACTAAATACAAATCATGCACATTTTATTGATTGTATTATACTATATCATAATTAAATGTTTATTGAAAATTAATTAAAACTAAAGCAATTTTAATTATATATATTTTCATGTTAATTAAGTGTGTTAAATTATAAGCATCCATATTGCAAACACACTTACCTGACATACGGAACTATGGGTTGCAAATGATCATTGTAAATAGCTATGACATAACTGTAATTAAAAAAATTAATTAATAAGCATTTACAGTGTGTTTATGTTAGCTTGTCATTGTTTTGAACAATTAAACAATTTATTGCATGGTTTCTACGAAAGAACAAAAAACATATAATTCCAATTTATGCTTCAAACAAATATGCAATAAATGACACGGTTTGTAAATTTTTTTTTGCTTAATAAAACTGTTTATAACTCGAAGTTGGTTGCTGTTTTGTACCTTAATTTGGACTAACCGATAAGAACATTTCACTCATACAACTACATTATTATAACAATTTTGACAAATTTCTATTTAGATACATAGGCGTTCTCAAAGCCAAATGAGAAAGAAGACTTGATTGATAGGAAGGTTATCACTTGTGTTTTTTTAAAAACACAGTGTTAAAAACAATAAGATTCCATTTGGTCAGACTAAATCACAATAGAAATAAAAGCAACACAAATAAAAGTTAATGCTAAAATGTTAAGTACAATCACAATTAACTTTAAGTATCGATAATCCATATTATTTTAAGCATAATTACTTAGTTGAAAAAAATAAACTTTCAAGTTAAAATAGCACAAATTAAAAAATAAGAGTTCACTGACAAGTACCATTTTAAACCCTGTATATATTAGATAAACTAATTAAGTATGATTATGCATATTATTGTTGGATTTTCTAAATATAAAGAAGAAATTTATTTAGAAAATTATAAAGAATTGAACAAAAAGACAGAAGTATAAAAAGTTAAAAATTAAATACATTTTGGTGACCTCCTTTCAAACATTTGAACGCCAAAGTGCTAACACACATAAACAAAATTTGTACAGTATGGAAGTAGAAGTATAATTTGTAAACTTTGGTAATATTGCTAACATTTGACCAAGATTGGAATTCAATTCCTCATTGATATATAATTGCAAACTATTTTACTTTTTACCCAAGATTAAACAGATACAAACACTTAGTTTAATCTACAAGTGTATAAAGATAACTGAGAAACTCAGACCGCGTTCAAATGTAGGTATTCGTCTGGCTTTAATACAATGTACACATGCTAAAAACGTATTTATTGTAAAACATTCAATCAATATAAACTCGAATACAATATATACTAGATAAAATGGCTTACAGTATTGGTAAAATGACGGAAGCTACAATTATTGCACTAATGGGAGCCGCTGTAGATTTGCAATATCCCATCGGTTGAAACTGGTTGAAACAGTTGATATGCTAATTAATGGTCTATTGTAAAAATAACATTGTATAAAATAAAAATGATAATTAAACATCAATAAGTATATGAAAATAATGGCACACTAATAGTTGTACAATTACAAACTCGAAGATTTTATTTAGAATTGAACTATTTGACTATGTTTCCAATTGGCCTAGCTTTTGTATCGTACTGGTTTTACTTTAAAAAAAAATGTTTTTATAAAACATTTGAATAATAAACCTGCATAGCATTTACATACTATACTCAATGTTGCACTATTGTTATTTGGACAAAATCAAAATAAATTTTATTAAATCGTTTTAACCGCAATTAAGTTTTAATTTTAGATAAAAACATAAAAACATTTAAAAGATGAAACATCCAGTAACGTATTTGTTAGAAAAGAGTTGTGGCAAATTGTTTAAGTCATAAACTTGAGAAAAACAAGTTAATTAAAACTGATGAACTTACTATAATAAGAAACAGGTGTAAAGAAAGCAACTTAATATTGTTTTGGTCTTCCGGTTTCTCACATTGTGAAGTTAAAATTGGAGCACCTCCTTTTATTTGGGATTAAGAAAATGTAACATGTTTAATAATTTGGCCACTATAAACTCTTAATGGTTTACACTTTATTTCTACTCGAAAATACATTCGCCATTATGTTTAAACCAACGCAAATCACAGTAGAAGAATAATAATGTTTTAAAAAGTTGCTTTTACTGTAACAATGTAAGTGTGAGTGGTTTTGTTCGGTCACACAAAAAAGAATAAATGAAAATTGCAATTGTACCAAAATTTACATAAACTAAAGTATAAAGTAAAAGATTTATCAATTAACTATTAATTTTCTACACAATTTTTATTTCTGAATTTTTATTTTTATTACTTTAAAATTTTTGCGGGCTAAACACTTTTTAGCAGTTGACATTGTATCTAAGACAAACATGTGCCCGCATTTGGTGCCAATAGTAGTGACTGAGTCAATGCCCACTGAATTTTAAGTCAAGTGCTGTACCTCTAGACTATTCTGGCACAACTAACTAAATTTTATTGACCTGTGTACCTAATGTTTATACTGTACTTAGTTATAATAAAACTATATTTTTTGAAAAATGTTTTTCCTGAAACATTTAAGCATTAATAATAACAATATTTAATATTTAGTAAAAATAGGTATTATGTTGAGCAAAAGACGCTACTAAAGCTACAATTGGATGGAAGTTTGTGATTGACCGTATTATTTCGACCAAATTTAACACCAGATTTGCAAAAGTAACAATTGTGCAAATCTATGTACCTTCTGAAACTACTGGAAACCAAAAATATGTCTTCTACGAACAATTATAAAATTTATCAAATGATGTTCTAAAAAGAGACATTAAAATATTGATCGGTGATTTTAATGTAAAAATTAAACAAAGCCAGATCTGGATACTGTCAAATGTTGGACTACATGGCTATATTGATAGAATGAATGATAATGGTTATAGGTTGTTGACGCAGTCACTGTAGAATGAGTGTTGGCAACACATTTTCCGCTCACAAAAATGTATACAAAGCATCGTGGGTTTTTCTCAACGGAAAAACAACAAACAAGGTGAACTGCATTTGCATTAATGCAAAATGGCGGTCTTTTTGCAAAATATACGAGCATAGTGAAATGCAGATGTTGGTTCTGATCACAATCTTGTTGATGGAAAATTTAGTTTAAAATTAAAGACAATAGAAACCACAAAAAATTTATTTTATTTTTGTGTGAGTAACTTAAGCAGTAAAATATTTCAAACCGATTCTACGATTTTTTTAAAAATACATTTGAAAATCTGAAAAGAGTAGAAAAGTCTGATGATCAATGGGAATTGTTTCAAAAAACAATTACAGACTGTGCCACAAATGTGCTGTGTAGAAGATGTTGCTCTGTAAATAAACAGTGGATTTCATCAGTCACTTGGAATCTAATTAATCTCAGAAAAAAAAATTAGAAAGAGATCAATCTAACAATTCTGTTATCTGAAAAATATTTGATGATAAATATAGAACTTTAGATAAACAGGTTAAAATAAGCTGTCGCAAAGATAAGAGTGATTGGTTAGAAATCAGATGCAAATAAGTAGATAAGACAACAGCAAAAAATGATTCCAAGACTCTGTATAAAATTATAAAACAACTGTTGGGAGTTAGAAAAAACACCAATATTCCAATCAAAGGAAAAGATGGTCGTTTACTTCTAACAAATGATGAGCAATTATCTAGATGGGTAAAACATTTTAAAGAAGTACTAAATCAGCCCATGCCAAATACTCTTATAGATTTTGATTATGATATTGGTATGAATGTAAATGCAAAAATGTATGTATTTTTTTTAAATAAAAAAAAACCCACAAAATAATTACTTCCATTTTTGTATGACAAATTTAAGCAGCCGAATATCTTAAAGCTATTCTATGATTTGTCAAAAAAACATATTTCAAAATCTGAAACGGTTAGAAAAGTCTGATAAACAATGGGAATTGTTTCAAAAAACAATTACAAACTGTGCAACAAATGAGCTGAGTAGACAATGTGGCTTTATCAAGAAACAATGGAAACAATGTGGAATCTAATTGATTTCGGAAAAAAAAACAATTAAAAAAAGATTGATCAAACAATCTTGTTAGTTGAAAAATATTTGATAATAAGTATAGAACCTAAAAAATCTGCCACAAAGTAAAGAATGATGGGTCGGATAGCAAATGCAAAAAAGCAGATAAAGTAACAACAAAAAATAATTTTAAGTCTTTGTATAAATCTGTAAAACAACTGTCAGAAGCTGGAAAAAAAGACTATTATTCTAATCATAGGAAAAAATAATCGTTTACTTCTAACAGATAACGAGCAATTATTCAAATGAATAGAGCATTTAAAAAAAATACTTAATCAGCTCACGTCAAACACTCTCATAGATTTTAATAATCATAAAAACATGTGATTTAAAAACTGAAAATATGTATCAAGAACATTTCTATAACTGAAGTGAATGATGCACATTAAAAAGTGAAAAACAATAAAACAGGAGGACTGGACGAGGTAACACCAAAGATACTCAAACATGGAAGTGGCATAGTAGTATGCAAGCTTGCCTGTTTATTTAATATTATATAACATAACAAATGAATTCCAAATAATTGGCGGTAAAGAGTAGTTATTACTCTTTTCAAAAAAGAAAGTACGAACGATTGCAATAATTGGAGCAGAATTGTCCGTTTTTGATAAGGTGTTTTACAAAGTAATTTTAAATCGTTTAAGTAATGTGGTAGATAAGCATCTTCGAAAACAACAAACAGGTTTTTGGAAAAAAAGGATTGTATTAAGCAAATACTTACTTTCCGCAATGTTAATAAATATTATAATGTATTGTATATATTGTAATTTTGTTGTTCTAAGTTTGTTTTAAATTATGGGACTTTGTTGTACTTGTTTTATCCAGTAACTGTTATCTCATTGTTCCATGCTTATTTTTAAATCAAAAGGGTTTTGTAATAATAATAATAATAATAATAGTAATAATATAATAATAATAATATAATAATAATAATAGTAATAATAATAATAATAATAATAAATTAAAACCATACGTATATATATATATATATTAAGAAACTGTATATATTTTTAATAACTTACAATTATTGTATATTTAGGATTGTATACAAAAAAAAACAGTGTAAAATGTTTTCTTGTAATTTACATTAGTTATTTATTTGCTTGGGCACAGGCGTTAACGTTTATGTAAAATGTGATTGGCTGTTTGAAATGCTCAAAAACAAGATTTACATTTTGCCACCGAAATAGTCAAATCAAAAAGTATTGTTCAATATTAAAAATTAAAAGTTTGGTGCAATTATTTTATTGGTTAATAAATTGGTTGACAGAATACAACTTGGAAATATTTACCAATAGCATTTGTTAGTTTTCTTTATGGTCTTATTCAAAAAATATAACTAGTCATGCTCTATCAAATCGGGTAAAGCAATTTCTACCTCCCAGTCAACGTAAGAACCGTCCGATAAACTTTAATCAAAATGTTTAATCTGGTTTAAATTGCGAGTATATAGATAAAAATTTTATAAATTATAGCATGAAACAAACCTCACTGTAACATTGCAAATTCTACTCTTAACTCCAAAAAATAGATTCTTACGTTTCCATATATTTAACATAATAGAATAAACTACTCAAGTTTTTTAATATTTAAAAAGTGGTTAAATGGCGAATTAACAAATACGCGTCTTTCTATAGCACAAAAAGTATTAAAATTATGTTAAATATTTAAAAACAAAATAATATAAACAAACAAAATCAATATTAGATGTACACATATTTGCAAATAAATAATGATATTTTTCATTCCAATTGGTGTACGCGCGGTTTCTTTTTAATCGCATAAAACACTGTTAAAAATAAACGACCATTTTTTACTTTGATTGGAATATCGGTGTTCTTTCTAACTTTAAAAGGTGTTTCATAATTTTATAAAGTGTTGAAATTATTTTTTGCTGCTGCCTTATATACTTATTTGCATTTGCTTTCTAACCAATCATTCTTATCTTTGCGGCAGCTTTTTTTTTAACTTGTTTATCTAAAGTTCCATACTTATCAAATATTTTCCAGATAACATAATTTTTAATTTGATCCCTCTCTAATTTTGTTTTCTTTCTGAGATTAATTAAACTCCAGGAAACTGATGAAATCCATTGTTTCTATGTAGAGCAACATCTACGCAGCACATTTGCTGCACGGTCTGTAATTGTTTTATGAAATAATTTTTATCGATCATTAGACCTTTCAACTTTTTCCAGATTTTGAAATGTATTTTTTAAGGAATCGTAAAATTCTTTTGTGAAATTTGGCTTTTAATTTACTCACACGAAAATAAAATTAATTTTTTGTGGTTTCTATTGTCATTAATTTTAAACACAAATTTCCAACAACAAGATTATGATCAGAACCAACATCTGCACCGCGATATACCCGTATATCTTTCAAAAAAGATTATCATCTTGTGTTAATACATATGTAGTCAATCTCGTTTGCTGTTTTTCCGTCGGGAGAAACCACGTTATTTTGTGTATATTTTTGTGAACAAAAAATGTGTTGCAAACACTCATTCAACAATGACTGTTTAGTGTCAACAACCTATAATTATTTTTATATATGCTATCAGCATAGCCATGTGGTCGAACATTTGAGAAGTACCCAGATCTATCTTTCCTTAATTTCGCATTGAATTCTTCTCAGTAGCCTCAGTAGGAGCATAGAATTACACAATTGTTACTTTTGCAAATCTGGTGTTGAATATGGCTGAAATGATACGGTCGCTCACGGGTTTCTATCCAATTACAGCTTTAGGAGCATTTTTACTCAACATAATACCAACTCCATAAATATAATGTTCTTCATGTCCGTTATTTGCTAGAATGGCGTCCTCTTATTGTTTCCCTAGCATTACAAATTTTTTACAAAGGCCAGGTTGCTAACCTTGCATTCTAACCCTTTTTCTTTATTCAAACTTGGGATTGGCTAGATTGAATCATTTCTGGTCCAAACTAGGCTCTTAGTTAGAATTGTGATATAGTTTTATTTAATCTAAATTGATTTGGACAAATATTTTTTAAATTTAAATATGCATATACATGTTATGTTTTATTATAGAAAAAAATGAAATAAATAACGACGATATTAAAACTATTAAATATCACTTTTCAGAAATATAATTATTTTTATTTTAGCCCGTGTTATGGTTAAATTAAGTTTTTATCTAAACAAAATCAATTTAAATACAATTGCAAGTAATTTTTTGAGATTATAACACAAATTATTATTTTAATAAACAGTTGTAAGCCTGACATAAGTAAATTACATTTTAGCTTAAAAAATATTAATATATTTTATTAGAAAAAGACCACCGTTTAAATTGATTAATATATTTTTGCATAAGGGTTATTAAATAATTTTTATAATACTATTTTAATATTTGTTGCTTGTATATATATATATATATATATATATATATATAATGTTTGGTAAAAATTGAATTAATGTGAATGTACGACCCAAATATTGTAATAAAATAAAATGATAAAATAAATGAGATTTAAGGGATGTTATCCAATCGAATATGGTCAATTCTGACTACTGACAATAAGAAAAGTAGCCAAAAGCGTAAAAAATTATTTTGTGAATAGCTTTTTCTTAATATAAACTTAATAAACAATAGAATAATTCATTATTGTTAATAAATGTAGTGTTTTTCCTTAAGTATAACAGAATATAGCAGTCAATAATATGGTATAGACTCATTACATACTGACATAATTTAAAATAAAATAAGTGTCAATATCAATAATTTATCTGTATTTATTAGGGCAAAAATGACACATAAATGTACCTTTAATTACACATACACTTTTTTGTAATTACAAAATTCTTTAGCTTTTGCTGATAAAATTTTTCGTTTGTCATTATATAATTGATTTTTTTTGCATTGATTTTAACAGCAGTCTGTTCATCTTCTCTATACATTTATCGGCCGTTTTATTTCCAACGAATGCACATAAATTATCAACTTTATGATAATCGTTTTATTGAACATCATGTTAATTTACCATATTACTAACTACTATATTACGTTATAATTAAATGTGAATATATTTAAAAATTGTAACTTTATATTTATTAGCAATAATACATTATTCTATTTTTCATTAAAGTTTTATTTTAAAAAATTTATTCCATCGATTTTTCATAAAAATATTTTTTACACTTTTGCGTACTTTTATCATCGTCAGTAGTCATAATTGCTCCAACATTATCTCCCTCATTTCATCGATTTTATCATTTAATCAAACCATCATTCAATCAAATATACTAGGTTGCACATTCACAGGAAAATATAATCCTTATGCTAATTACATTTCACGTTAAACCAATGTCTATTCTGAATTAATTTTGTCTTTAATAAAGTATAGAAAAACGTGTTTAACTCTAAATGAAACCAATCTAAAACTGGACATTGGCAAATAATTATTTGACTTTGTGTGTATAACACTTTTGTTCTTTAATAGTTCATCAGTGAGACGTGTTATCATAATTTGTCCCATTTCTGGAGTCTAACTAAATAAACCAATACTATTTGCTAAGTTTAAATCTGTTAATTTGCCATGGTTTCATTTGATGCCATAGAAAAAATTATTTATAAATCTGGTTATAATAAAATTAATTATTAGAAGAAATAAACGCAATGATAAAATTCATCCTTGATGTACTTCTGTCACAATTTCTGAAAATTATGGAGCAGTTGTTACGTTAACTAGGAGCAGGTAGAAATTGTTTTATGGGACACAAATAGTTGTTTTTGTAATAAAAAATATGTATACCTATTATTTTATATATATACATACTACTTATTTATTGTATTACACCTTAATTAAATGCTTTTTTAAAATTAATTAAAACTTAAGTAATTTTAATTTTTTGTTTTTCATGTTAATCAGGTGTACAACATTACATACATAAATATTTCAAATATATCTACATAAAGAAATATATATAGGTTCCAAATAATACCTATTACGTAACTACAAATAGAAAAATTAATTAACAAGCGTGCATAGTGTGCATATTTTACTTTTTATTTATCTTAAACAATAAAGCAATTTCAACATGGTTTTTTACAAAAGAAGGTAAAACATATAATTCCAATTTATGCTCTAAACAAATTTTAGATGGTTTATGACTCAAATTTGGTTGTCATTTTGTGCCTGAATTTGAACTAACTGATAAGAACATTTCACTCAGCAATTTTGATAAATTTTTATTTAGATACATAGGCGCTCTCAAAGACAAATGAGAACTAAGATCGAATTAATAGAAAGGTTATCAATTTAGTTTATTTAAAAATGCAATGCTAAAAACGACAATAAGATGCCATTTAGTCAAACTACATCAATATAGAAATAAAAGTGGAACAAATAAAGTTTAGTGCCAGAAGTAATAAGTACAATTGCCGAGAATAATATTCTTGGGTGATGTTTATTAGACCAAAAACTATATATATATATGACACTGTAAGATAGCCAATAGTAAAACTTTTTTTTATGTATGGTTATTTATATCCAATGTTTCTAAATAATTGTTCCCCCTTTCATAATATGTGTTGTTTAATTATTGTTATTGATCTTCCAAAGAGATCCGTTAGTTCAGTCGTTGTTTCCAAGTAATGTTTATCTTTTATGTATGTGATTGGAATGTCATGGCATAAAATATCAAACACTCAAATGTATCTAGATTCAGTTACTACTAAAATGCCAAATCGGGTTTAAGAGTTACAATGCAATTGATTCAAATAATTATCATGTTAAGCCCCAAAAATATTATTAAATAAATACATTGACAAAATGTAGCCTTTATTTCTCTATTTTCGAATTAAAAATGTAAACTAACGTTTTTTGACAAAATATTTTTATCAAACACAAAATTGAAAAAATAAAATTTGCTGCGTTCAAATATTGAAATGTTGTTTATTCACCTCACAACAGTTCATTGAATTTAATTTTTGTATTTCTTGAAGTACTGCGTAAACCGTTTGTATACATCCAATTACAATGATCCATTCGGAAAATGCACTTAATCCAAATTCTGTAAATCCCTAAAAATTAATTTATTATACGGTTAAAATAATAAAACATTACAATTTTTTAAATTCATGTACAACATAGTTAATATAACAACAATGCAATTATAAATAGTTGTTCAACTGACAACAACGCCTAAAAACACAACGTTTGTGTCTGTGCCAAACTGGTACAATTTGTCAAGTTGACAAACTCGTAGTCTGCCTACTAAGCCAAATGCAAGTCTACATTTAATGCCCATAGATGCATTTTAATATACACTTACTCAACTTTGAGTCTAGCCATTTACTACCAGACCACTTATCTGCATAAGCTTATTATTACACCAACATCTGCATTACACTTACTCCTTCGCCCAGCTTCATGTAATAATAATTTTCTGCATTAAAGACTAGTTGGCCTTTACTATTAAAATAAACAACTAAAATAGAATAAAAATGTATTACGTATTAAAGCATAGAAATTATTGAAAAAGTATTTACGTATATAGATATTAGTCAGAAAAAGCATATTGTGAAATTTTATAAATAATTAGAAATTGAACATTCTTGCTAAAAAAGTTGTAACGTAAACATAATGAAGTAGAGGTAGGTTTAATCAAAAGAAACAGTTATTATATTTGTTGTTTGATTAAAAATACAAAACAAATGATGATGTATGCATAGAGATGCAAATGACCCAAATAACGTCCATTTTTATGTAATATTTTGTTCTTATTTTGGTTTATTTAATTGCAAACAAAAGCAAATAACGAAAACACTAACAACATTTATTATAAATCTAGTAATGACATATTGTTCCATTGTATAAAGTACATTTTTAACCACCAAAAACGTGTCACATACATACATCTACTTGTAAATAGCTCAAATCTTTGAATTTTTATTTGAACAAAATGTTACTATAACATAATATTTAACAAATGTAATTTGCACAAAGAAATAACAAATTCTATAAAAATTGATTGATAAAATGGACAACTTCCAACCTAAATGTTTTAAATAAAGCCTAACAAACACTGCAGATACATTAAAAATGTAAAACGAAAAGTTTTTATTATTTATATTTGACTTTTTTAAACAAATAATGCAATTGTTTATATTATTATTTACATGTTGTGACAGGTGTACTTTTATCGATACATTAGTAATGAAATATATCAATTTGTGTTAAACCATTCCAGTCAATAAAAACAATCACTTTAGTTTAAATCATTTTATACTTTTACACCACAATGCACATTGTGTACATTCATTTCCCTACTTTTCCAGTAATAACGTATTTTGTATAAAAATAAGATCTATGATTTAATAATTCTACCCTTTCAACACAAGTTTTGAATTAAATATGGAAGGAGTTATAATAGCAATAATAGTAGAAATAAAAAAATATGTTACCATTATAAAATTTTTTAATAATTAAATTTCAATTAATACAAAATACATTAAAAAATTTTTAATTAAACTTACACACGAACGAACTAACTAACATTTGTAACATAATTTTCAAACGAAATGTTGCATACGTTTTCCATTCGGGAAATACGAATTTGAGAAACATCCTTCCCACAAATAAGGAGATAATATGACAATAATAATTACACAAAGTCAGAACATGATGCAACATATTTGCTTCCTTCATCTAATAAATAATTTTTGGAAGTGCATTAACGACAAATAATTACAAATAGTTACAAATATTTGAATAAAGTTTATTTTTCATAAAATAATAATTTTCTAACTTGCATTTTTTATAGATAGCCAAATAATGCTAATGCTTGATATTGTCGTAATAATTCCGTATAAAAAAATAATAAAATAAAACATTGCGGATTTACGCAGATAAACAACTCGTACGAACATCAATTTGCACCACGTCCAATGACTGATTAGAGCTAATTGAAATATTCAAGCAAAAGAAACATTTTATTAAAACAGATATTGAACGGATGAGTAATTGGACTTGGGACAATACAACAAAGTTATACAAAAGCATAATAATGATGCTACCAATAATGTATTGCCACTGCCGATTGTCCAATATACTGTTTGCTTCTACTCAAATACATATTTTTTAAGAAACACTACATGTGTATTATTATTATTATTATTATTATTATTATTTATTAATAGGTTTTTTAAGAGATTATTTGTTTCAGAATTGTTATATTAGAATTGTCAGTTTTACTTGAATAATAAATCCATTAGGTTTTTTAAGTCAACCAGGAGCACTTTAGAGCTGTTCCATTCTTATTGGGAATCATCATCAGCGTCTTAAACTACTGAGCTACGGGTGGATGACCTTGGACCTGTAAATTTATTATTATTATTATTATTATTATAAATATCTTTTGATTTAAAAAAAGCAAAGATTAACAAAATAACAGTAGCAGGAATAACAAGAACAAAGTCCCATAATTTTTTATTTTATCCTATGAGACATTTATTTTAATTAAATCATTCCGAATAAGTTTAAGGAAGTCGAAACGGCTATGGACAATCCAGTTTTGTTTCATGAAGGCAAGCAATGTCAATCTTTTAACGATTTAGCTCTGTGATAGTATATCCTTAGATCGAAACAGATGACAATGATTGTACGTTTTATGTTCTTGTGTAGAGAAGTTGTCGGGTGCGAATTAAACTTGTGATGGAGGTATAAATAACGTTTCTTGGGTAAAAACCTGCTTTCTTGCGACAATATCTCAGTGAAATCTTACAGCCAGTGTTTATATGAATTGACAAGGAGATCTTCTTAGGGTCAAATGAGAGTTAACTTTTTATTAATCAATTTAACGAATATCAAAATGTTAATCTGTTAAATTGTTCTTTAAACTGTTTATACTACAAAATTTTAATATTTTTAGAAAGCATAGTCACTGTCTAGCAAAATCGCTGAAATTGTATTTCAATTTTTGTGAAATGTGACTGCTACTACGTGTCAGATGTAATTTTTTAATTTCTAGATTAATTTATGGCATATTTTTAAGATCAACATGGAAACGTAAATGTAATAATTTGCATATATATAAAGTAATAAAGTGTTACATGTAATGTTAATTGCTTACCCAGTATTCCAAATAGAGAGAAGGTAATCGTAAATAGCTCTTTTTCAGGTGAAAACACTCCCAATGCACTAAATACAAATCATGCACATTTTTATAATTTATATAACAGCTTATTGATTGCATTGTACCATAAATAAATGTTTGTTTAAAAACGATTAAAACTAGAGCAATTTAAATTACATATGTTTCATGTTAATAAAATGTGTTAAATTACAAACATAGGTATTGCAAATACATTTACCTGACTAATGGAATTATGGGTTGCAAATGCCTATTGTAAATAGCAATCCCGTAACTAAAATTAAAAAAATTTATTAATAAGCATTTACAATGTGTTTAGGTTAGCTTGTCATTGTTTTAAACAATAAAACAATTTTAGCATAGTTTCTACAAAAAAAGATAAACCATATAATTTCATTGTATGCTTTAACCAAATTTCCGATAGATGATAGGTTTGTAAAGTCCATTTGCTCAATAAAACTGTTACCATTTTGTGCTTGAATTAGGAACAACTAATAAGAACATTTCACTTATACCACTAGATTTTTATACAAATTGCGACTAGTATTTTTTTAGCCACATAATTGCTCTCAATTCTGGATTGAAAAGAAAATGGGATTAAAAGGAACGTTTACAATTGAACTTTTTCAAAAACACAGAGTATTAAAAACAACAAAAAGATGCCACTTGGTCAGACTATATCACAAGAGAAATAAAAGCAGCACAAACAAAAGTTAATGTTAAAACATTAAGAACAATCTATTTGGTTTATGTTAATTAGAAACTACTTAAGGGTTATTGTGTAAAGGAGAAATGCACTTAAGCAATTGTCAAGAATTGAACAAAAAGACAAACTATAAGAAATTAAATACATTTTGTTGACTTCTTCTTAAACATTGGAACGCCCAATTGCTAATACACATCAATAGTATTTGTACTGGATAGGATTAGAAATGTCATTCGTGAACGTCAATAATATTGCCAACATTTTACCGAGATTGGAATTCATACCGTTATTGGTAGCTTAAACAATTTCACTGTTTACCTAGAATTAAACAGAAACAAACACGTAGTTTAATCTACAAGTGTATAAAGATAACTGAGAAACTCAGACCGCGTTCAAATGTAGGCATTCGTCTGGCTTCAATAAAATGTACACATGCCAAAAACGTATTTATTGTAAAACATTCAACCAATATAAACTCGAATACAATATATACTAGATAAAATGGCTTACAGTATTGGTAAACTAGCGCTGCCTACAATTATTGCACTAATGGGAGCCGTTGTCGATTTGAAATATCCCATCGGTTCTCTTAAACCTGATTGAAACATTTAATATGCTAATTAATAATCTATTGTAAAAATAACATTGTATAAAATAAAAATGATAATTAAACATCAATAAGTATATGAAAATAATGGCACACTAATAGTTGTACAATTACAAACTCGAAGATTTTATTTAGAATTGAACTATTTGACTATGTTTCCAATTGGCCTAGCTTTTGTATCGTACTGGTTTTACTTTAAAAAAAAATGTTTTTATAAAACATTTGAATAATAAACCTGCATAGCATTTACATACTATACTCAATGTTGCACTATTGTTATTTGGACAAAATCAAAATAAATTTTATTAAATCGTTTTAACCGCAATTAAGTTTTAATTTTAGATAAAAACATAAAAACATTTAAAAGATGAAACATCCAGTAACGTATTTGTTAGAAAAGAGTTGTGGCAAATTGTTTAAGTCATAAACTTGAGAAAAACAAGTTAATTAAAACTGATGAACTTTACTATAATAAGAAACAGGTGTAAAGAAAGCAACTTAATATTGTTTTGGTCTTCCCGGATTCTCACATTGTGGAGTTAAAATTGGAGCACCTCCTTTTATTTCGGATTAAGAAAATGTAACATGTTTAATAATTTGGCCACTATAAGCTCTTAGTATATACATATATATATATAATTTGTATATATGTTCAATGACTTACAGTTGTTGTATATTTATGATTTTTACGATAGTATTGTACTACATAAAAATAATCAATATAAAATGTTATGTTTGTAACTCACAATAGTTATTTGTTCGCTTAAGCACAAATGTAAAATTTTTACAAAACATACCTTTAAAATTGTCAAAAACAAACGTCATTGGTTAATATCAATAGCTGGAAGTTTGATACAATTGTTTTATTGGTTAATGGAGATGTTGGTATTTTGAGCACCTAAAACAACGGCTGGATAAAAATTTAACCAATAAGAGTTACCTACTGTAGGATAGAGGTTTTTCCGAAAAATAATCCAATTGATCAAATTATACAAATTATAAACGCATTCTAAGTATTAGTTGGTTACGAATAATTGCAATAAACGAGCATGTTTTATTATTCAAAAACTATGACCCTTGTTCTTCTTATCAGAACTTAAGAAAAAACCCAAAACCAATTTTGTTTTAACACATTTATTAAGTATAAAAGTTATGCAGTTAATTGCAGAATGCAATAAACGTCAGGTAGTAGCGAACCTACAGATCTACAAATAGTATTGAAAATTTTGTATATTTATATTGAGCCAGCTGCATCCGTACGTATTTATTATTTGGTTACAGGAAAAACAAACAAACGTGTGTAATCTGCTCCATTAACCAATCTGGTTTATTTTTAGCTACAAAACTGCACACTCCTTATACTAATTACTTTTTTAAGTTAAACTAGAATTTTTCCGGGATTATGTTTGCGTTTAATCAACATCCAAACAACGTATTTAACTGTAAATGAAACTCATCTAAAACTGTATATATCTAGAATACACACTAAGTAATAGTAATTTTTATAAAGATAGGTTTGCTAGGCTTGCTTTAGAAAATGATTAAATTGTTTGACTTGAAACATGTTTTTATGTTGAGTTAGATGTTAATTAGCAAAAAAAGTAATAGCACACAAAATCAAACCTTTATTTACATGTACAATGTTTTGAACTTACAATATTTATTTGTAAATGGAATAGAAAACACGAAATGATTTATAAATCTTACATTTATGCATGGAATCTTTGTTTTGCAACAAAATTAATGTATCTACAATGTTTCTCGTATTAAACTGCTTTAAATTCTAAAACAAGGCTATTAGGTGCGCAACCGGCAACGACATTGTTGGGGCTTGTGGTTTGTCGTAATAAAAACAATTGCCAAATATTTAAATTTTAACAAAAGCTTTATATTCTTAGTACTTTTGTACTTTAAGCTCATACAATCAATACTCGTTCTAGTTTGAAATGAAATTACTTTGTTACCAACACACGTTTTCACTTAATGTACATACATTGCAATGGCATAGTTATAAAAAACGTGCACTGTTCACATTATTGAAGTAAGTATGTCGATCTACATTGTAACTACTGTACAGAATTGACAATTTGCACATAAAATTAAAATCAATAAATGTACAGCATATGTTTACATATATTAATTATGATAACAGTAAGTTGATATCACATAGAACTATAATTGATAAGTGTATTACTAGTGTTATATGGCTCACACAAACAGTATGATACTTTAACTACAGAGATTTAATCTCAGATAAAAATGAGAGTTTTTTGTTTCAGTCTAAAATACAAAAGTACTGACAACATAGGACTGCTATTAATGTAAAAATATTTGGCAATTTTTTAATATATAAAAGAGGAACAACTCTTTTATATGGGGTAGTTATTTTTGATTACCTCTCTTTAATTGCTCTAATTATTGAGTTATTTAGGCAATAGCAATAACAATGTTCCATCTCAACAAATAATTAAAATGGTTTAGTCTAGTGTAGGTGACATTAAAAATATCCTTTTATTATTTTATAACGTGTTGGAAATAATATGTCTACGTTTTTGACAATATAGTATGATGTTAAGTGTAAATTACTTTTGATAAACAGGCAGTAATGGTAAATTTATTATTTATAGTGAATCTAATCAATTCTAAATGTCCAGTGTCCTCAAATACTGCTACGTTACTACCGGTTTAACAAGTGAGAGAAGCCTTTCACTGGGACTTTACCAAATAATCCCTTAAAAAACCCATAGATTAATATAACCAAACCGTACCATATACAAGGACACAAATGAATACAGTAAATGAACAGACAGCTGTCAAAATCAATGTGAAATAATCAATTCACTTTAGTGCCAATATTTGTTTGTTTTATCAAAATATTTATAGGTATTATCTTAGCAGTATAAGTAAAATATTTTATACCAATATCACTATAAAATTCTAACTTAGGTTAAAAACAAGAATATTGGCAGTTCAAAAAAATCGAAAACCAAGCAAATTGTATATATATATATATATATATATATACAATTTGCTTGGTTTTCAATTTTTTTGTATGTTTATTTACTGCATACATTTGTGTACCGTTTTTTTCTAACAAACACCGACATACCATATTATTAACTGAGACAAAACACAAGTTACATCGTTTTATGTTACAATTATAACAGAATGCAATTTAATGAACTCGGTGATTTGGTTAGCTTGTACTTGGCATTCGTTAAGTCAAACAATGCCTCGATAACACAGTGAGTTGATCTTGTGTAAAGCTGCAATCAATAAGTGTATAAGTAATGAAAAAAATGTAATATTATGATCGTATGTTAAATTCATATATGTTCAATTCACTTCGATATTAAACTTAACATTTATATTCGGTTATAATTACTATTTAGATTGATAGTGATTTGTAAAAGTATAGTTACCAAAATACTTCATGTGATTTTTTTCAATTCACACAACGTGAAAGTCACAGATTGCCCTAATAACATTGTAAAATAAAGGCACAATGTTAGCGCCATCTAAAACGGCATAATGATAAAAAGTCCTATTGGTTAACCTTGATGACTGTAATAAGTGTGGTCTATGAAAAACGAAATGCTTAATCTTGAAAATGTGGAAATTTGTGAGTGCACTGCATTCTACAACACAATTTCTCTAAAGCGGTTGTTACGTTGATTGAGAATGGGAAAAATTACTGTATGCAATTTGAAAGAGCATACACTGTTATTTTTCGACAAAAAAAGCGAAAAACGATTTTAGATGGCAGGTTGCGTTCTTTTTAAAAGCCACAATTTTTACGTTTTTTAGGCAGAAGATTTTATTATTTGACTAATTGCATTTGATGAAGGTCTTTGGCTAAAATAATGTGTATTTTAAATATGTCCAGTTTTAGATTGGTTTTATTTAGAGTTAAAAACGTTTTTCGACAGTTTATTTGACACAAAAATAATTCAAAAAAGATTATTGTTTGACATACAAAAGTGATTAGAATGAGGTCTGTGTAGTGTTGTCGCTGCATTTGTAGAAGATGGTATACGTTTCTGTATTTTTGGTATAACCAAGTAATGGGTGTGTACAACTGCAACTGTTTAATATGAATATACGTAATTTTATTGTTATTATTATTATTATTATTACTATTATTAAGCTTTAACATCTCACTAGAGATACATTCAGCGTAAAATCGAAAATTTTTAAAAAGTAGTAGTACAAATAATGGGATCAAAATGAAATAGAATGTCATATGTTAATGAATATAAATATAGTCAATATAGTAGGCACTTGATTTTAAAAAAATTTTAATTACTATACTTTGAATGAGTCATTATAAGGCACACTTGTTACATTATGCTGTAGGATGTCCAAATTAGTTCAAATAAATGCGTTATTTGTAGATCTAATAGTTCACTGCTATCTGACGTCTATTTTACATATGTTAATTGCTTGCGTACTTTTTATATTGATTATATTTTTCTCAAGCAATATTGTTTTTGAGAGTTTTTATGCTTTTAAAAAAAAACGATTAGAATGGTTTTTGAATAGGCAGGCATTAATTGTACATCTTTGTCCATTGCAATTAATTATAACTGGTGCTTAGCATGCGCTTATATTGTATATAATGTTAGTAATCAACATTTTAGCTAACAAGTTTTGAACAACGATGCATTTATTTCAGGAAAAATTATGATTTGACATTTTTTATCCACTTGTAAAGAAAAGTTTTTATCTTACTTGAAAATCATTTTACAGTATTAATACGTTAATGGGCTTCTACACCAAGTAATTCTAAAATTATTTAATAATTATATTTAACTTTAATTATTTAAATTTTGAAGTCTGTAATATTTATTTTATACAATTTTTATACCTTTTTCTTAATACAATTTATTTTCAAACAATTTATGCATGTGTTATTAAGGTTAATAAATTGGGGCATTTTGCTTTATTGTGAGAATAAACGTTGATCTATATGATCAATAAAACTTATTTTTCAAAATAATATTTGTTAATGAAAATTACTGAGCCATTACCTAAGTTATGTATTATTAAATGTAGGATTTTTATTAATGGGTTTTTAAAGATATTTTTCATCTTAAAATTGTCAGATTAAAATTGTCAAATTTACTTAAATAATAAATTCACTTGGTTTTTAAGTCAACCAGGAGCACAGTACAGCTATTTCATCCTTATTTGGAATTATCAGCAACACACATTTTTTAAGGTTTACACACACACACACAGATGAACTTGAACCCATGCCTTATCTAGTGTCAAGTGAGCGCCTTAAACCAATAAGCTACGGGTAGATGACAATTCTAAAAGTAGGATATGTATAAATTAAGCAAGAAATTTAAAATATTCATATGTATCACGGTAGATTGATTTTTACATCTGTTATGTTAACCACCGTTTATTTATAACCATTTATATAATTTATTATATAATTAATGCATATTATACAATTTAAGTATAATTTTTATTAATTTACAAAATGTATTGAATAATTTTAGTTTGTTTTCAATTCACTATTTTAGCCATTGCTTGTCATGTTATCTGGACCAAACATGTGCTTCACTATTGAAAATATAAAAACCATTATTTATATTCTCTTACTTATTTCAACGTATTTTCTATAATTTTGTCAACTCTATGTGCCTTTGGAATTGCTCTATTTAATGCAAGTCTCGTTGGCCTAAATAATGTTTTATGTTTACAATTATGCTACTTAATTCTATCTAAAGTAGGTTATACATTCCAATTTAAATTTTGCAGTTAGTACAATATCCAAATTTGCATTATTGTTTGACTGTAATGTACTTTATATATAACTTTTTTGAATTATGTCTTGGATCTGACATTATCTACGTTATTTTGCCAAGTTTAAAAAATATTATTATTTTTCCCATGTTATTATTATTATTATTTATGTTTGCTACTTTAAATGTTTTACGAGAAACATTTTTTAGCAGTGGACATTTTAGCGAAGCCGAACGTGGGCCCGCATTTTGTGTCGGTGGTTGGATTCGAACCCCGATGCCCACTGAGATCCAAATCGAGCGCTGTAGCGGTAGACCACCCCGGCACTCAATACAAATTTTAGTCAGTTCGTTTGGATGTATGTTGTCACAGTTGCATTTAATGCCTTCTTCCATGAACTTAATAAAAATATTTTTATTTTATATTAAAAAAATAAAATTAATTAATCTATTTTTTATTTTTTATTCTATTTGATCATCAAAGTAAATTTTAAATGCAATTTTTTCAAAATAAAAAATATAAATATATTTAGAAGGTTTAATATTAAATAATATTTTGTTAAAATCTATTTGTATTATGTTATTTAATTTACTAATTTAAAAATTTAACGAATATGCAAACGTTGTATGATAATTAACAAATTGGATTAAAAAATAATATGCCGGGGTGATTTCAGTGGTACAGTGGTACTTGAACCTAAATGAATATGGGTTTGAATCTCACCTTCGACACTAAAATGCGGGCTCACATTCGGACTATTTACCAGATAACAGAATTTTTAGTTTGATCCCTCTCTAATTTTGTTTTTTTTTTTAAGATTAATTAAACTCCAGGAGACTGATGAAATCCATAGTTTCTATGTAGAGCAACATCTACGCAGCACATTTACTGCACGGTCTGTAATTGTGTTATGAAATAATTTTCATTGATCATCAGACTTTTCTACTTTTTCCAGATTTGAAAATATATTTTTTTTTAAATCGTAAAATTGCTTTCAGAAATTTGGCTCTTAATTTACTTACACAAAAATTAAATTAATTTTTTTGTGATTCCTATTGTCATTAATTTTAGACACAAATTTCCAACAACAAGATTATGATCAGAACCAACATCTGCATCGCGATATACCCGTACATCTTGCAAAAAGATTATCATTTTGTGCTAATACACATGTAGTCAATCTCGTTTGCTGTTTTTCCGTCAGGAGAAACCCAAGTTGTCTTGTGTATATTTTTGTAAACAAAAAATGTGTTGCAAACACTCATTTGACAATGGCTGTTTAGTGTCAACAACCTATAATTACTATCATTTATGCTATCGGCATAGGCATATAATGGAACATTTGAGAAGCACCCAGATCTATCTTTCCTTAATTTCGCATTAAATTCACCGATCAATAATTTTATGTTTCTTCTTAGAACATTATTCAAAGCGTTCATCATTATGCCGGGGTGGTCTAGCGGTACAGCGCTCGACTTGAACCTGGATGAATATGGGTTTGAATCCCACCTTCGATACTAAAATGCGGGCTCACATTCGGATTTGCTAAAATGTCCATTGCTGAAAGATGTTTCCCGTAAAACATTCAAGATAGTAAAATAATTCCAATTGAATTGAAAGAACACAATTTAAATTTAAAACTAGGAATTGGAAGCAATGCCATTGTTTGTTTGCACAGCCGGGCGTTTACATGTTTACAAACTATACAACATTTCTTTAAACTCCTTTTGACCGTTGAATTGCTTTTTAAAACCCAAAAACTGTTTTGCATATTGTTCATTGTATGGTTTAGGCCAAAGTGTTTATTGTTACAACAATAATTACTAACAATTAAATTGGTTAGAAAATGCTTTCTAGGTAGGATTACTGGATGTTAGGTAATATACCTCGTAATATACCTTGACATTTAAACAACTTTAATTTACGAAGCGAACTTATTTTATTAAGTACAACATGTATTTTCTTCAATTCTAATTTAAATTTGTCTCTTGCAAATGATTTGCCAAAAGCATCTTGGTATTGATAAAACTGGAGCAGTAAATTCCATTAGATCAAATGATATTGCTATAAAGGATAACAAAATTCTCTTGGATTATTATTATCTACTGGGAGTGTCTAAAATTGACAAAACTTTCTAAATATTTTCAATTAAAAATCCAATGTTTTTTGTACTATATCAGTTTTTTAATTAATAAGTTTAACTTTAGAAAATTTTTTTTTTATATTTTGAATTATGGCTAACCATTTTGTTAATTTGAATCATTTATTATTTAACAAATTCCAAATTTCATTCAATGCCAACACCGTCCCTTTCCAAGTTGCCTAAAAGTTGGCCAAAAGATCAACTTCAAATTGCTTCGGTCATACAGAACATAACTTTTTTAAGACTATAACTTGTTTATTGTTAAGTGCTTGTTAGTTCTCCGGAGTAATAAAAACCATAATCATATAAACACATAATCAAGTAATTAAATTGTAATTTTTATTAATATTATGGCGTTACAATTGCATCAAAGTTGAATGCATAAATTGTAACTATTAAACATTGTTTATTTTTAATAAAATTAAACTCAAGTTAATAAAAGACCAATAATAAATCATGCAATAGATAAACATTTTCGAAAACAACAAGCAAGTTTTTGGAAAAAAGAAAGTTGTATTGAGCAAATACTCACTCTCTGTAACATTATTGAACGATTTCAAGAAGGTCAGCAATCACTTACAGTCAATCTTTTTAATTTTGTAAAAGCTTTAATAGTGTTTATTAAGAAGTTCTGTAGAAAATCGTAA